>JAKWJD010000699.1:0-17774 GCA_027705065.1 Solanum peruvianum
GCCCATGAAAGGGGTGATGCGGTTTGGTAAAAGAGGTAAACTAAGCCCAAGGTATATTGGTCCTTTGAAGTACTTAAGCGAGTAAGGGAGGTGGCTTATGAAGTAGCCGTGCCTCAAGGGCTGTTCAGAGTGCATCTGCTATTTCACGTGTCTATGTTGAAAAGATACCATGGGATGGAAACTACATTATCCGTTGGGATTCAGTTTTGCTTGATCAGAATTTGTCTTATGAGGAGGAGCCTGTGGCTATTTTAGGTAGAGAAGTTCGCAAGTTGAGGTCAAGGGAGATTGCATCCATCAAAGTTCAATGGAAGAATGGACCAGTCGAAGAGGCCACTTGGAGAAGGAGGCTGACATGCGAGAAAGATACCCACACCTGATTAAAGATTCAGGTACCCCTTCTCGCCCTTGTTTTTCTTCTTGTGATCGTTCGAGAACGAACGATGGGTAAATTGGTACCTATTGTAACGACCTGTTTAGTTCGTTGTGAGCAGCAGATTTTATTTCTGGAAAACTGGCTGAGACGACGAACCCACGACGGACCGTCATGGGCACGACGACCGTCGCAGGGTATCGTTTCAAAACACTAAGAAATTCTAAAATTGGGTACTGAAATCGACTCTCTGAACTTCGTAACGGAATGGCAGGATGGACCGTCATGGGAACGACGGACCGTCACACATCTTCCACAGAAATTAAGTCTCTGACTTCGTGACGACATCGCAGGACGGACCGTCACAGACTCTTCTAGGAAAATTAGTCTCTGAAGTCTGTGACGGAAGCAGCAGGACGGACCGTCGCAGGCACGACGGGCCGTCATAGACAGCGTAACCCCAGGCTGATTCGAATTTCATTAAGTGATTTAAGGGACGTTTTGGACTATTCCTGCTTAATTATAAAGTTAGTGGGTTAATGTTAATAAGTCTAATTACTTGGGGTTAAAAGAGGTAACCTTAACTTAATTAGTGGGTTTTATTGCCATTTTATTCTTAATTATATGCTAATTAGGGTAAGAGAAAGAGGGTTTGAATAAAGAAAATAGAAAGAACAAGAGAGGGAGAGAGAGGATCGATCGAAAGAGGAGGAGAGAAACAAAGCTTGGGAATTTGCTTGCTTGATCACTAATCTTCGGTGGAGGTAGGTTGTGGTTATTTAACACTATTCGTAGTAAACTCTTAATAGCGAATGATATGTGTTAGTAGTATTGTAAACCCTTCTATATGATTAATTGTATGCTTGCATGAATATGATTATGTAATTGTGAATAAATAGGCATGATGAAGCTATTGAATCCCTATTCTTGAAAATAAACCCTAATCTACTTTGTTAATGATGATGCCTTGTTATAAAAGAAGGCTTGATGAACAAAAGTGGTGAGATTAGGGGATCGGGTGCCACGTTCCGGTACCAGGAGAGAATATGGATCGGGTGCCACATTCCGGTACCAGGATAGAAATAGAGGATCGGGTACCACGTTCCGGTACCAGGATAGAATGAGGATCGGAGTGTCACGTTCCGACACCACGATAGTATATGGATCGGGTTCCACGTTCCGGTACCAGGATAGAATGAGGATCGGAGTGTCACGTTCCGACACCAAGATAGTATATGGATCGGGTGCCACGTTTCGGTACCAGGATAGTATATGAGGATCATAGTGTCACGTTCCAACACCAGGATAGTATATGGAGCGGAGTGTCACGTACCGGCACGAGGGGAATAAAGATAATGAATCTTGAAATATGTTAATAAATTCAATCTAATGAACCTAATTCCCAAATGAGTATGATGGGGAGGCGTGAGTCCTCATTGATGTGCTTGGTGTTATGACCAAGAGTTATGATAATGGTTAATGTCGCATGTTGAGTATTGTAGTAGGTTTTATAATATTACTTGATATATATTGTTTTCTATTTTGAGTTGGCCGATGATATCTACTCAGTACTTGTGTTTGTACTGACCCCCTACTTTTATGTTTTGTTCTTTGTTATTTGTGGAGTGCAGCAAACGTGCCGTCATCTTCAACTCAACCGCAATTCTAGCCAGTCTTCGTCACACCGGATCTTCAGGGTGAGCTAACGCTTCTAGCTTGGACTGGATCTTCTTCTTCATGTCTTGATGCCTTGAAGTTCCGGCATGGACTAGCTTTTACTTGTTTTAGCTTTTTAGAAAACTCTTAGTTTAGCAATTTGATCATAGATGTTCTTGTGATGATGACTTCAAGGTTTTGGGGAATAATAGTTATGGAATTCGTTTTATTAATGAGTTTTAGTCTTCCGCATTATTTCTGTTGATATTATATTGAAATGTTAGAGTTTAGATTGGTTGGTGCGCTCACATAGGAGGGTAAGTGTGGGTGCCAGTCGCGGCCCGGTTTTGGGTCGTGACAGGAGAGACTGGACATATTAGGAGGAATTGTCCAAAACAGAGTTATAGACCCCAAATAGCTAGAGGTAGTGGTGGTCATGGTAGAGGCCGTTATTCTTGAGGACGTGGTGGTCGAGGTAATGGTGGTCACCAAAAGGACGGGGTGATGGGCAAACTGGAGCCGCTACATCACAACATGGTAGGGGCAACGGACAGACAAACGATAGGTCCCATTGTTACGCTTTCCCTGGACGGTCTGAAGCGGAGGCATCTGATGCTGTCATCACAGGTAATCTTTTTGTTTGTTATTCCATGGCTTCTGTATTGTTTGATCCCGGATCCACATTTTCTTATGTATCTTCCTCATTTGCTAATGGTCTCAATTTACATTGTGAATGACTTGACATGCGTATTCGTGTTTCTACTCCGGTGGGTGAGTCTCTGATAGTTGAAAAAGTGTATAGGTCTTGTTTGGTGACTTTTGTGGGGAGTAACACTTATGTAGATTTCGTTATCTTAGAAATGGTTGACTTTGATGTAATCTGGATATGACTTGGCTTCCCCGAATTTTGCGATCTTGGATTGTCATGCTAAGACTGTACTTTAGCCAACCCTGGGACAGATCCGTAGTGTGGAGGGTGACTACACTTCCAATCCGGTGCGTATCATCTCCTTTCTTCGCGCTAAGAAAATGGTCAGTAAAGGGTGTTTAGCTTTCTTGGAACATCTCAAGGATTACACTACCCAAGTACCTTCGATGAGTCGGTTTCGGTAGTCCGTGAGTTTTTGGATGTGTTCCCTGCAGATCTTCCTGGTATGCCACCAGATAGGGATATTGACTTCTGTATTGATCTTGAACCGGGTACTCGCCCCATTTCTATACCCCCTTATAGAATGGCTCCCGCGGAGTTAAGAGAGTTAAAGGCCAAACTTCAAGGTTGTTGAGCAAAGGCTTCATTAGACCAAGTGCATCTCCTTGGGGTGCTCCAGTTTTGTTTGTGAAGAAGAAGGATGGGAGTTTTCGGATGTGCATAGACTACCAGCAGCTGAACAAGGTAACTATTAAGAACAATTATCCTCTTCCTTGCATTGATGACTTGTTTGATCAGTTACAAGGTGTTTGTGTCTTCTCTAAGATTGACTTGAGATCCAGTTATCATCAATTGAAAATACGGGCAACAGATGTGCCAAAGACTGCGTTTAGAACAAGGTATGGGCATTACGAATTTGTAGTGATGTCTTTTGGTCTTATGAATGCCCCTGCTGCGTTCATGAGCTTGATGAACGGGATTTTTAAGCCATATTTGGATCTCTTTGTGATCGTATTTATTGATGATATACTGATATACTCTAAAAGTAAGAAGGAACATGAGGAGCATTTGAGAATTGTATTGGAAATGTTGAGGGAGAAAAAGCTTTATGCCAAGTTCTCTGAGTGTGAGTTTTGGCTAGATGCACTGTCCTTCTTGGGGCACGTGGTTTCTAAAGATAGAGTGATGGTGGATCCTTCTAAGATTGAGACAGTGAAGAATTGGGTAAGACCCACTAATGTGTCAAAAATAAGGAGCTTTGTTGGGTTAGCTATCTACTACCGCCGATTTGTTAAGGGATTCTCTTCTATTGCTTCCCAATTGAAGAACTTGACTAAGCAGAATGTTCCATTTGTATGGTCGGACGAATGTGAGGAAAGCATTCTGAAGCTCAAGACCTTGTTGATTACTGCACCAATTCTTACCTTGCCAGTGGAAGGTAAGAACTTCATTGTCTACTGTGATGCATCCTATTCTGGTTTGGGTGCAGTGCTAATGCAAGAGAAGATGCTTATGCTTCGAGGCAATTAAAAGTGCATGAACGTAACTATCCGACCCATGATTTGGAATTGGCTGCGTTAGTGTTTGCATTAATGCAATGGAGACACTATCTATATGGGGTTAAGTGTGAAGTATACACGGATCATCGTAGCCTACAGTATGTCTTTACTCAGAAGGATTTGAACTTGAGACAGAGGAGATGGATGGAACTATTGAAGGACTACGACATCACTTTTTTGTATCATCCGGGAAAGGCGAATGTTGTGGCAGATGCTTTAAGTAGAAAGGCGGGAAGCATGGGAAGTCTAGCTCACTTGCAAGCTTCTAGAGGCCCATTGTCTAGAGAGGTTCAGATTCTGGCTAATGACCTTATGAGGTTAGAAGTAAATGAGAAGGGAGGATTGTTAGCTTGTGTGGAGGCAAGATCTTCCTTCCTTGACAAGATTAATGGAAAGCAGTTTAATGATGAGAAATTTATCCGGATCCGAGATAAAGTGTTGTAAAGAGAGGCTAAAGAAGCAACAATCGATGAGGAAGGTGTCTTGAGGATTAAGGGAAGGGTATGTGTACCCCGCGTCGATGATTTGATCAACACTATTCTGATAGAGGCTCATAGTTCAAGGTATTCGATACATCCGGGTGCAACCAAGATGTACCGTGACCTAAAGTAACACTTTCGGTGGAGTAGATGAAGCGTGATATTGTTGATTTTATTGCCAAATGTCCAAACTGTCAACAAGTAAAGTATGAACACCAGAGGCTCGGAGGAACACTTCAGAGAATGCCCATTCCTGAATGGAAGTGGGAGAGAATTGCAATGGTTTTGTGGTTGGTCGTTCCAAAGACAATGGGTAAGTATGACTCTATTTGGGTGATTGTTGATAGGTTAACTAAGTCTGCTCATTTCATTCCGTTCTAGGTGACTTACCATGCAGAGAAGTTAGCCAAAATTTACATCTCGAAAATCGTTCGATTGCATGGAGTTCCACTCTCCATCATATCAGATAGAGGTACGGAGTTTACTTCTAAGTTTTTGAAAACATTGCATGCCGAATTGGGTACTAGGTTGGACCTTAGTACTGCATTTCACCCTCAGACCGATGGTCAGTCTGAGCGAACGATTCAAGTGTTGAAGGATATGGTTTGTGCATGTGTGATAGAATTTGGTGGTCATTGGGATAACTTCTTACCCTTAGCAGAATTTTCGTACAACAATAGCTATCACTCAAGTATTGGCATGGCCCAATTTGAAGCATTGTATGGTAGGAGATGTAGGTGTCCCATTGGTTTGTTTGATGCATTTGAGGTTAGACCTTGGGGTACTGACCATTTGAGGGATTGATTAGTGAAAGTGAAATCTATTCAAGAAAAGCTTTTAGCGGCGCAAAGTAGGCAAAAGGAATATGCAGATCGAAAGGTTAGAGACTTGGAGTTTATGGAGGGTGAGCAAGTCTTGTTGAAGGTTTCGCCCATGAAAGGGGTGATGCGGTTTGGTAAAAGAGGTAAACTAAGCCCAAGGTATATTGGTCTTTTTGAAGTACTTAAGCGAGTAGGGGAGGTGGCTTATGAGTTAGCCTTGCCTCCAGGGCTGTTCGGAGTGCATCCGGTATTTCATGTGTCTATGTTGAAAAGATACTATGGGGATGGAAACTACATCATTCGTTGGGATTCAGTTCTGCTTGATGAAAATTTGTCTTATGAGGAGGAGCCTGTTGCTATTTTAGATAGAGAAGTCCGCAAGTTGAGGTCAAGGGAGATTGCATCCATCAAAGTCAATGGAAGAATCGACCCTTGAAGAAGCCACTGGGAGAAGGAGGCCAATATGCAGAAGATACCCACATCTGTTTAAAGATTCAGGTACTCCTTCTCGCCCTTGTTTTTCTTCTTGATCGTTCGAGGACGAATGATGGGTAAATTGGTATCTATTGTAACGACCTGTTTAGTCGTTTTGAGCAGCAGATTTTATTTCTGGAAAACTGGCTGAGACGACGGACCCCACGACGGACCGTCATTGGCACGACGGACCGTCGCAGGGTCTCGTTTCAAAACACTTAGAAATTCTGAAATTTGGGTACTGAAATCGACTCTCTGAACTTCGTAACGACATGGCAGGACGGACCGTCGTGGGCACGACAGACCGTCACAGACCCTTCAAAGAAATTGAGTCTCTGAACTCTGTGACGGAGCAGCAGGTTGGACCGTCGCAGGCACTACGGGCCGTCACAGGCTGCGTAATCCCAGGTTGGATCGGATTTCTTTAAATGTTTTAAGGGACCTTTTGGACTATTCCTGCCTTAATTATAAAGTTAGTTGGTTAATGTTAATAAGTCTAATTACTTGGGGGTTAAAAGAGGTAACATTGAGTTAATTAGTGGGTTATTATTGTCATCTTTTATACTTAATTATATGCTAATTAGGGTTAAAGAAAGAGGGTTGGAATAAGAAAACTAGAAAGAACAAAGAGAAAGAGGGAGAATCGAACGAGAAGGTGAAAAGAAGAGGAGAAACACAAAGCTTTGGGAAATTGCTTGCTTGATCACTAGTCTTCGGTGGTGGTAGGTTATGGTTATTTTATACTATTCGTAGTAAACTCTTAATAGCGAATGATATGTATTGATAGTATTGCAAACCCTGCTATGTGCTTAATTGTATGCTTGCATGAATGTGATTATATAATTGTGATTATACAAGCAAAATGAAGTTATTGAATCCCAAATCTTGCAAAACCCTTATCTCTTTGTTAATGATGATGCCTTTGTATGAGAGAAGGCTTGATAAACCAAAGTAATGAGAATTATAATGCCTTGGTATAATAGGAGGCTTGATGAATGAACTTAATGAGATTAGGGGATCGGAGTGTCACGTTCCGACACATAGAATTAAGGGATCGGGTGTCACGAACCGGCACGTAGTATTAGGGGGACTGGGTGTCACGAACCGATACGTAGATTTAGGGGATCGAGTGTCACGAACCGACACGTAGATTTAGGGGATCGGGTGTCACGAACCGACACGTAGATTTAGGGGATCGGGTGTCACGAACAGACACGTAGAATTAGGGGATCGGAGTGTCACGTTCCGACACATAGTAGTAGGGGATCGGAGTGTCACGTTCCGACACATAGTATTAGGGGATCGGAGTGTCACGTACCGACATAAGAGGAATAAAGATTAATGAGGGAGCGGAGTGTCACATACCGACACAAGAGGAATATGGTTAATGAATCTTGAAAGATGCTAACATACTCAATCTAATGAACCTAATTCCCAAATGAGAATGGTATGGAGGCTTGAGTCCTAATGTGTGAACTTGGCGGTGCTTATAAATGATTATAGTACTTGTTGTTGCTACATGTTGAGTATCATAGTTGATTTTATGATATTACTTGGTATATACTGTTTTCTATTTTGAGTTGGCCGATGATATCTACTCAGTACCCGTGTTTTGTACTGACCCCTACTTTTATGTTTGCTTCTTGTTATTTGTGGAGTGCAGCAAACGTGCCGTTGTCTTCAACTCAACCGTAATTCTAGCCAGTCTTCGTCACACGAATCTTCAGGGTGAGCTAATGCTTCTAGCTTGGACTGGATCTTCTTCTTATGTCTTGATGCCTTGAAGTTCGGCATGGACTAGCTTTTAGTTGTTTAGCTTCATAGAATACTCTTAGTTTTAGTATTTGATCATAGATGTTCTTGTGGTGATGACTTCAGATTTTGGGGAAATATAGTTGTTGAATTTTAGAAGTTATTGAATTGTTTTTATTAATGAGTTTAAGTCTTCCGCATTACTTTCTGTTGATATTATATTGAAATTTAGGGTTTAGATTGGTTGGTTCGCTCACATAGGAGGGTAAATGTGGGTGCCAGTCGCGTCTCGATTTTGGGTCGTGACAAAAACATACTCACCAATGAGAGTGTAAAGATAATGAAGAGAACAGACTCTATGTACACTCTAACGAAAGTATTGATACTGATGTATACTTAATACTAATGATGAGATGAGAAGTCATCTATTGAGCTATGATGTCCTCATACTAGAAGCCATATTCCATGACGTATGAGTTAAATGAAATGGAACTATATACTGACACTGATAGGCTAGCTATGAGCGGTGATGGCTTCTTTCGATAAGGGCGGAGGTTCACGTTACGCTCATGAGATAAGTCTGTACGGCATGCCGGGTATGCTTCTCCTTGTATCTCCTAGTCTTAGAACCTATACTACCAATATAGGGATACGACAGGGTTCAGTTCACATGTAAGATAGCATGTTTTGGGTAATATTGGCCGGTGATTCCACATTTTTTAGGTGTGGGGTAGACATTGTATTGCATGATGCTCACATGATCTATATCGGTTAAGGTTGTAATTCTTCAAAGTATGAAAGATAATGAAATGAAAGAAAACGAAGGTGTTTGTGCAACATAATCATGAGGTGAAATCAGATTCATCCTAGGTATAGGTAGTGTTTACATTATCCTACGACTGAATTAAATAAATAATGTGAAGTATGAATGAACGAATAAAGCAGCCTCGGTGTTTTTTGAAAGAAGGCCCTCGGTGTGAGGTCCCATATGTTGGGCCCTCACTTGAGATGTCTTATGCTACATCGACAATTCCAAAGTCTCGTTTATATGAAATGTATCATATATCAAACATGAATGTAATGAAATCAATGGTATGATCAATGGAAAATTTCTTATGAAAGCCAATGAGTATATAGTGTAAAGAATGACTCACTATAAGATAGAGAAATCATTCTTTAGTCCTTGGGTTACTTACATAGATTCATTGTGAGTAAGGGACTAAAATGAATCAGTACACTTGTAAGTAAAACATAGGACTAAAAGAACTATTGAACAACATAACAACAAGAAGAAAAAGACCGAAAAATAATCTAAGTGTACAAATAGGAACTCTCGTCCTAAGAGCATTAAAATCTAAAATCTTTGCCCAAGTTGTTTTAAAATTATGTTGATGATATTGATGTTTTGTAATCATATAGAAAATTAGTTGTGTGCTTTGAATGAATTAAAATACATCATATTCATATCTAACGATTTATGAATTCTATTTACTAGGCTTTCCAAAAATAGCATGTTTTTTAGGAAGAGCTTTCTTTGATCATGCATAGACTTATTGTATGTATGCAACACCCATAATTAGTACAAGTGGTGTACTAACCACTACTATTTACTATTCTATAGATCAGGTTAAGGGAAAGATTGACCACTCTTGCAACGGTTTGGACATCAACCGTTCTCCGGAACAATTTGGTATGTCCTCTTGATTTTGAGGATGCTACAGTTTAGTCTAGCCTTAGTTTTAGACACATCTAGTCGATGCTGTTCCTAGAGTTCCTTTCATACATTTAATTGAAGCTTTGTAATAAGACCATTTTGGCAAACTACTATAATATGTTATTCTTTTATTTGAATTTATTCTGCAACTGTTAGGATGTTGTTTCTTTATGTTGAGCTTATTTTATGATGAATTCATCAAATAAATATATGATGTCTATGTATACTTCATATGTTTAATAGTTTTAAATTTTCCGGTAACATCAACCATATGAATGTGATGAATGCAAGATGAGGCTTGCCTGAGACGTTTGAGGGGTCAACGACATCAGTTGCAAGGCTAGTATGTCTTTTAAATTAGTGATGAAGGATTTGAAATTAGAATGTTGTTAATTGTTCTACCATTTGATGGGAAGAAGCCTCATTGGTTATTTTTTTCACAAATATGCTCTGAGTTTCGTCATAATTTTTATTGCTACAACTCATCCTATGTATCTTTACATCAATCGAACAACCACTAGTAATTCAGTAACCTCTAGCCCTATTTCCATAGATTGATGGGTTGACCCAGGATTAAGGATGATATCACCATCATATCCTTGTAAATCAGGATATTAGTTACTAACTACTCTTGTTGATGCAGTTAGTGAAGGATGTGTCTTTCTGATGTAGCTTTCAAGTTTACTTCATCAAGTAAAAGTGCACAAAGAGAAGGCTTTATACCCTTCGAGATCACATCTTGAGAAATGTAACACCATTATCATTTGTTCTGTTCAGCCTCTGTATCTTATATCAATGAAATACTAGTTCTGCTAAATCTAGATAGGACGTTGAGAATAACCTTATTTATGAAAATCTACTTATATTTGAACCATTCTACATAAAGTACCTTGTAAAGTTAGAGCATGTTCTAGTTATATCACCTTCTCGGCATTAGTATTGACTTGTTTCATGCAACTTTGGATAGAATATTACTTGGATGTGGCTATCATGTTCCAGTAAGTGTTATTACATTTGTATTTTAATTAGAATTACGCAGACTTGTACTACTTTGTGATTCTTCTTACATCTAGATAATGTGTATTTTTCTTGATAAGTTGACCTAATATATGTTTTTGCTGTGAATCCAAGATTATGTCTTGAGTTCTCTATGACTAGATCTTTTATATTGTGTTTGTATGTGATGGGATTTAACCGAATTATTATCCAACTCCATCATTATTAATTGTAAACTCATTTTTTTGATACTTTGTGATTTCCTTTAGTGAATTTTATGTCCCAAAAGATTGTGGAACTGTGATACTTGATCTTTCCTTGAACATTTATCATGTTATTATTTGTAATACCCATCAACTATGATACTAAATGATAGATTTATGTTCTGGTGAAAATGTTTTTACCATTATAAAAAAATAAATAATTACATAACAACAGTAATATCATGGAGCATGGACCGTCGTGGTCATGACGTGCCGTCGTGGTCATGACGTGCCGTCGTGGTCATGACGTGCCGTCGTGGTCATCTGTCGTGGTCATGACGGGCCGTCGTGGACTCCGTCCTCCCATACTTGCAAGTTTCTTCTGCTACTTCTGTGATCTTCATGACGAACATGCAGGATGGACCATCATGGCTGCGACGGTCTGTCACGCTTTCCGTTACAACTGAAATTTCAAATTGATTAATTGTTAAATTTCTTAATTTTTTGTTCTTTCTTGATGGAACAGATTTGTATTTAGTGTTCCTGTTAGTTTGCGTGCATCATGGTTATTGTATAACACCAAATATTTTATATTGTTTCTTATGAAGTTTGAATCCTAATGCAATATCTTATTTGTGTACGGAAATGGAGGTGATCAAATTTGAAGTGGATGATGAAGTGTTTTTGAACTATTGTAAAAGTTTAAAAACATATTTGATTTATTGTGTGCACATATATAATATTGATGTATAAGTATGGGTATGTACACAGCACATATTATCTTTTGGTTGTACATGAAATATTTCTCGATGTTTATTTGAAATATATAGCTTCAATTTAATGATTAATTAGTTCATTTTGTGTTTTAGGTCACTTGTATGTATGTAAATATATTATATATATTTGTGCTACATGTAGGCTTATAAATGTTGAAGTTACACTTTGTAAGTGTTGCTCTAGGTAGAAAAAAGGTTACACTTTGAAAATGTTGCAATAGATGACCAATAAAAGGCAACACTTTTTAAGTGTGTCAAATAAATCTAAAAAGGCAACGCTTTAAAGTGTAGTCTAACAAAAAATAGGTGTTGCTAATGTAAATCTTCAAAGCGTGCCCTTATACCTATTTGGCTACGCTTTATAAGTGTAGGCAAAGATGGAAACATTTAAAAAGTCTTGCCTAATGTCAAAGGTTACGCTTCTTTTGGGCAGCCCCTAAAAAGTGTTGTTTTATGTCCAAAAGTTAAGCCTTTTATCAAAGGCCACACTTTTTGGTAGTTTAGGCTACACTTATGTGGTGTTGCTGTAGGCCGAAAATGGTGTAGTGAAAGTTATGTTGCATTTTATGTTACTATATTTGTGTAGCATAGGCATGTTTTCTTTGTTGGATGATTTGTGATGTGCATTAAGTTAAGTGTGATTAAAAAGGAAATTCCTCAGTCTCTCAATATGAAGCTTCAAACAAGCATGATAGATATGCATCATCCAAACAAGTGTGAATCAAATATTCACAAAAGAGAAACATTGAAGTACGACATTGTTAGTCACCCTCTTTGTAAATAATGTATAAGTGTCATTCGGGGATGAATGTTCCTTAGAGGGGGCGGGGGATAATGTAACTTTCAAGAAAATATACATGTCCAGTGAAGAGCCCAGTAGTCGGTTAAATTGTGTATTGAGGTGCCTTGGCATCGCAATGACCAATATTGAGAAATATTGGGTTTATTATAGAATATTGGCTAAGGGGTGTTAGCCAATTTCTATGTGTACACAAGTACTTAAAGTAAATAAATACTTCATATATAACCACATCAAGTAATAGGCATCCCATTCCCCAATTTTGAGAAATATTGGGCATTCTATAGAAAATTGGCTAGGGGTCTTAGCCAGTTTTTGTATATGCCAAAAAAAACAAGATATATTCCAAGGTTGTTTAGAATTGTACCTTCAAAGAAGTACCTAAACTAAGAATATATTTTATAAATTACCAACATCATGTACTAGGATTCCAAGAGGCAAGCCTCGTACCATAGTACATAACCATTTAAAATGAACATGTAGAGTAAGCAATGCTCAAGGACATAGTGAGGATCGTTGGGAAAATAACTAAACATTCCAAAGGAACCTTAAATAATAGTAAGTTCAGAAATTACAACCAACCCATGTGCAAACACATGTGCAAGACATGTGAAGAAGCACAAAAGGAGGGGACCACCCTAACCGAATTCGGTAAGGTAGTTAAGGGGACAAAAACGAGCATAAGGGACAACTCCATGTGTGGCCTCATTTCCTATAAAAATTTATACTATAACCTACTGCCCCAAATAGATAACTAACCTAGTATTAACCGAACTACACCTACTAGTGGACCCGACAACGTAGGACCAAAACCGGGTTTACATTAACCTAGTACTAGTTAAAGAGACAGCCTAGTAAGTAACCTACGATTGTCCAAAAGGTTAGTTATGTTCCTATCAACTAAAGCGTACTAAGAAATTCCCCTAGGTTACCTAATTAATTTATTTATCAAATTAATTAATTAATTTAAAAGGTCTAAAATCAAAAACTACAAAGGAAATTTTCAATTTTTGGTTAACACAAGAAAGGGACAACCTAGTACCTAAACTAGATTGACCAAAGAGTTAGTTAAGGTCCTTACAACTTAAGGATACTTTATTAAGTACCCTAGGTTGCATAATTTATTAGCTTAAATAATTAGTTTAAAGGGACAAAACGAAAATCTCAAAGAGGTTAAAATATTTCGGCTGAGACAAGAAAAAGACAACCTAGTATTTAACCTAGGAAGGTCCAAAGATTAGTTATGGTTATAACGACTCAAGGGTACTTTAATATTTACCCTAGATTAATTAATTATTTAATACATTTAGTTAATTAAATTAGAGGAGTCAAACCAAAGTTCTTATGTTAACCTAGTATAATGCAAGAAACATCTTAGTCCTTAACCTAGGATGGTCCTTAAGGGTTTATTATGTTTCCAATGACTTAGGGGTACTTTAGTACTTACCCTAGGTACCTAAATAAATTTAATTACGTATTTAAACAATTAATATACCGTCAAAATGTTTACCTAAACCATAGTAAACACCAAAATTTTAGATTGTAGGTAAAGTCAACATTCTCTTATGTTTAGTCAACTTAGGAGGGTTTTTTTAGTAATTACCTCATTAAGTTTATTAATTAACATATTAAATCATAAGTTGAATAAGTAAAGGTCAATTACTAAAACTAAAACCACGTTCAAATTCGAACAAATAAACGACAAAACTAGAAAACAAGCGTGAGAAAAATAGTGTACAAACGGTAAAAAAAAAATATAGTTTCATAGACAATTTTCAAGGTTTCTTCAAGGTTGTTTCAAGGTGGTCCATAGATTAAGTTCTATTTATGTTATGGGTTTCTCTCCTGTTATTCTTTCTCCAAGATATTTTCCTCCTAATGATTCACAAGATCTTGAAACTAGGGTTGTTCCCGTCGTTCTCGTCGAACTTTCCTTCCCTAGTACCCTTTAGGATTTAAATGTTCAATAGTTTATAGATCATGTTGTTTGTATGTGGTGCTGGCTTTTCTTGACATGTATTGTTCTTGAATGATGAATATCGAATTAACTTATGAACTTGTAATTGTGTAAAGTTATTATCCTTATAATTAAGGATCGATAATATGCTAAATTATGTCTGTGATGTGTTATGAGATATATGTATTTTGCTGAATGTTGACTTGCTGTTGTTGTGATGTTATGAAGATAGTAAAGCCAACACATGTTTAAATCATTCTGTCCAATATGTTCTGAAAAACGTTACACTAAAATCCATAAACTAAGAATCGGCTCAAATACAACTATGAAATCATATCTTCAATAAATTGGCTATCTGGTTCCAATAAAGTTGGATAACTCTATTTGGTCAAAATGAATATATGCTAATGGCTATGAATTTATGTAAATGATATAAATATCGGCTAAGGTTTTATACATATGGCAATTTAATTATGAACATATGTAAAAACTGGCTAATTCCAAAAAGGATGAATTTGCTAGTCCATCCCAAATCTTTAGCCAATACTAATCATATGCCAATTCTTGTGTAGTAAGAGTATCAAATTTATGTTAAGCACTGTCACGACCCCAATCGGGGACGCGACTGGCACCCACATTTACCCTCCTATGTGAGCGAACCACCATCTAAACCTTAACATTTCAGATATATCAACAAGAAAATAATGCGGAAGACTTAAACTCATTAATAAAACAATTCAAAACTATTATTATTATCCCCAAAATCTGGAAGTCATCATCTCAGAACATCTATCTCAAATACTAAACTAGGAATGTCTAAGACAAAAAAATAACTAAAAAGGTAGTCCATGTCGGAAGTTCAAGCATCAAGACTTGAAGAAGAAGACCCAGTCCAAGCTAGAAGCATTAGCTCACCCTGAAATCCCTGTGACGAAGACTGTGCTTGATTTACTGCTGAGTTGAAGTTGACGGAACGTTTGGCTGCATTCCACAATAACAAAGAAGGAAAACATAAAGTAGGGGGTCAGTACAACCACAAGTACTGAGTAGATATCATCGGCTAACTCAAAATAGGGAACAATATATATCAATAATAATGTAAATCAATACAATACTCAACATGTAGCAACAACAATTACTTTATTATTAACAATTACCGTCAAGTTCACACATGAGGACTCAAGCCTCAATACCATACTCATTTGGGAATTAAGTTCATTAGATTGAGTATAATCATTATTCTCAAGATTCATTATCTTTCTTCCTCTTGTCGGTACGTGACACTCCACTCCTCTAATCTATCCTGGTGCTGGAACGTGGCACTCCGATCCTCATATCTTATCCTGGTACCGGAACGTGGCACCCATCCATATACTATCCTGGTGTCGGACGTGACACTCCGATCCTCATATTCTATCCTGGTTGTCGGAACGTGACCTCCGATCCTCATATTCATTCTATCCTGGTCCGGAACGTGGCAGACCCGATCCATATTCTATCCTGGTGTCGGAACGTGACACTCCGATCCTCATATTCATTCTATCCTGGTGTCGGAACGTGACACTCCGATCCTCATATTCATTCATCCTGGTGTCGGAACGTGACACTCCGATCCCCTAATTCATCAAGCCTTCTTTCACACTAAGGCATCCTCATTATCATTATATAATTTATCAAGCCTTCTTTCATACTAAGGCATCATCAATCTTATTATATAATATATCAAGCGAATTAGGGTTCTTTCAAGATTTGGGATTCAATAGCTTCATCAAGCTTGTTAATTCATCACAATTTCGTAATTAAATCATGCAAGCATACAATTTAAGCACATAGCAGGGTTTCACACTATCAAAACAGATATTCACTATTAAGAGTTCACTACAAATACGTAACATAACCCATAACCTACCTCCACCGAAGAATTGGAATCCACAGCAAATTCCCAAGCTTTCTTCTTCTCGTCCAATCTCCCTCAATTCGTTTCTCTCTTTTTCTCTCTTGTTCTTTTTCTCTTTTGTTTTTATTCAAACCCTCTTTCCTTTACCCTAATTACCAAATAATTAAGTGTGAAAAAGGACAATAAACCCCACTAATTAACTTAAGGTTACCCCTTTTAACCCCTAAGTAATTAGACTTATTAATGTTAACCCTCAATCTTTATAATTAAGGAAAGAATAGTCAAAAATGACCCTTAAAACGTGTGGAGAAATCCTAAACTGCCTGGGATTGCGCAGCCTATGACGGGCCGTCGTGCCTGTGACGGTCCGTCACTATGGCCGTCGCCACCTCCCAATTTCCAGGTGGTCTGTGACGGCCTGTCACTCCTGTGACGGTCCGTCATGCACCTCCGTCCTGACGGTCAGAAACTCGTTTCTTGCGCCAAATTCTCAAAAGTTGAAGTGTTTTGCAACGGAACTCACGACGGTTCGTCGTGTATGTGACGGCACAGTCCTGAGGTCCGTCACGATTTACATAGAGTCGATTTTAATATCCTATTTGAAGAATTCTAAGTGTCCTGGAAAGACACCTCCTTGACTGGCCGTCGTGACCCGACGGTCCGTCGGGACACCACGTCGTCTCAGCCAGTTTTTCCCCGTATTACAATCTGCTGCTCAAACGACTAAACAGGTCGTTACAATAGATACCAATTTACCCATCGTTCGTCGTCCCGAACGATCAAAAGAAGAAAGACAATGGCGAAAAGGAGTACCTGAATCTGTAAACAGATGTGGGGTATTTTTTCTTGCATATCTGCCTCCTTCTCCCAAGTAGCCTCTTCAACCGGTCGATTCTTCCATTGAACTTTGATGGAAGCAATTTTTCTCGACCTCAACTTGCGAACTTCTCTATCTAAGATAGCAACCGGTTCCTCTTCATAAGTCAAGTTCTCATCAAGCAAAACTGAATCCCAACGGATAATGTAGTTTCCATCTCCGTGGTATCTCTTCAACATGGACACATGAAACCCGGATGCACTCCGGACAGCCCTGGGGGCAAGGCTAATTCGTAAGCCACCTCCCCTATTCGCTTTAGTACTCGAATGGTCCAATATACCTTGGACTTAGCTTACCTCTTTTCCAAACCGCATCACCCCTTTCAGGGTGAAACTTTCAACAAGACTTGTTCACCTTCCATGAACTCCAGTCTCTAACCTTCGGTCTGCATACTCCTTTTGTCTACTTTGCGCCGCTAGAAGATTTTCTTGAATAGCTTTCACCTTATCTAACGAATCCCTCAAGAGGTCAGTACCCCAAGGTCTAACCTCAAATGCGTCAACCACCCAATGGGAGATCTACACCTCCTCCCATACAATGCTTCAAATGGAGCCATGTCAATGCTGGAGTGATAGCTATTATTGTATGAAAATTCTGCCAAAGGTAAGAAACTATCCCAATGACCACCAAACTCTATCACACACGCACGAAGCATAAGCAATCACATTCTTCTCTTGCATTAGCACTGCACCCAACCCAGAATAGGATGCATCACAATAGACAATGAAGTTTTATACCCTCTACTGGCAATGTAAGGATAGGAGCGGTAGTCAACAAAGTCTTGAGTTTCTG
>JAKWJD010000700.1:0-17530 GCA_027705065.1 Solanum peruvianum
ATAAAGCCATCATCTGTAGGCTAACAATCTTAGTACTCAAATGAAGGAAACGAACATATTGTCTTTACGAAAAATCAATATCCAAAACTAGAAAATGGCACAGTCCTCGAAGTAGGGCAGGACCTACCCAACTTGGAGTGTGGAGAATTCCAACCCTTACTTCAAAGTCGTCTGAAACCCTTCAACGACCGAAACCTGAAACGTTTGGTGATAAGGGAGAAAATGGGGTTAGCACTTGTACTAAGTATAGGACCATATGCACATACAACATAAAATCATGCTAAAAAGGGACATTTCATTTAAAACGTGCAATTTACTTTAAAAAGCTTTATGCACATTCAACAACCAATACAATTCAATCATACATATTCATCAAGTCAAGATCATGTACATCACAAGACCAGTAATACTAAGTCTAGTCAAGTCAACATGCATAAAAACATAATTGAACACGTAATCAAGACAACTTTATCATCAAGTTATATTATCAACAAGCATGTATAAGAGTTCATAACATCATAACCAAAGCAAAACCAATATCCATGAACCCTCATTTAAGTCCACTAGTGCAATGACTAAGCAAAGCCCCATAACTTTACTCTATCAAGTAAAACCGAACAGAACCATAACCAATGTCATATTCACATGGCTATATCATTAGAGTACATAACATCATACTTTAGAAATAGAGAAAAACACATGTTTATAAGTGAAATCGACATCATAAAGTGTCATCAACATGTAAGATCATATATACATATCTTTTACATTCATAAGAATATACTGACATAAGAACATACTCCTAAGACTCCCCTTAAGGCTAATTAGTGCAATGTATAGGTAGAGTCTCATACCTCTACCGAGACTAGCTAAACCCCTTAGGTCATAGTAGTTAGAGTTCATTCCATTATTTCATTTTACCTTTTCGGAAGATGTTGTCTTAACCGACATAGACAACATTAGCTAATGTGGAATTTGGTTTCATGGAACCCTCCACCAAAAGAAGGTGTACTACTTGTCAAGGTAGTACCAAAACTTGAGCATAGCTTCTATTTTTAATCCACTAAGTAGTATTCCTACGGAAGCAACATAGTTCAAGAAGTAGGACATATAGTTGGTCTCTAATATCATGAGTACATTAGTGATCCTACCTTCCCTATGTGGGAAGGGAAAATCCTCACTCTAGTTCTTCACTATTCTAGAGTCCTTTTGGAAATGTCTTTAATGTATTTATTAATCATCATAGCTTAATGTACGTCGTAGTGTCTATCCCTTATACAATCATCATTGTAGCTCAATAATAATTGCATAATTGTTGTCCTTTCATTACAATTCATACATGTGAGGTTAGCACAGTACATCATCACATCATGATAAGGCACATTGGTAAGTTATCACCATTCTTATAACATTTACATCTTAGCCAATAACTCACAAACCATAGTTCAAGACATTTCAATTCAACATCATACCAACCCTATTCAATCTTAACATAAGGTATACTTCAATATAACTTCATCACTACACAAAAGTAATCATAATTGAAGTAAAGGATTGAGATCAAAAGACTTACATAATATCCTTGATAAGCCATCATCCATAGTTTTACCATCAACCAATCATTTCAACCCAACAATAGGAGTAACAATATTATACAATAGTAATCTATACAATACTAAGCCAATTATATCATCACCATCCCAATCAACTTCAATTTATAACCTAGGGTTTAAGGAAAAGGGTTCATAATAAATTATTCATGAATTAGGTCTAATCCCAATAATACATATCCCTAGGTCGTCCATAGATTGAATGAGATATATACAACAATCCGCACATTCACAACTCCCTTTCAATTAACAAGAAAGAACCAAGATTTGGGGGAATTGGGAAAAGGACATGATCTATACAAAATTCCCACAATTTAACATCAATTACACAATCATCTACACTAGATTAGTCATAGGAAATCATAATATTCAACACAATCAATCATCAATTTCGACTTTAGGGAAAATAGATTTGTAGAGAAAAACCCTAAGAATTTGGATAATTGAAATTCAACTTTGAGTGGGCCTCTTGGGCAAAGGGAGAGAGGCGGACGAATAGATAATAAGATAAAAAGCAGTAAGAAAGAAAGAATTAATCAAACAAATCCATAAGAGGAGCAGACAAAAAATATGATACAACAAATAAAATTAGAAGATTATAAAGCATGGTAGACAATCAAAAACCTAATAATTAAACATAATGTGCTTGTATTTTTCGTCTCCAACACAGAAATCGTGTCTGATCTCTTCCTGCAAAACAAGAACCATTATTGAAATATGCGTCCAGAATATGATAGAGAAAGATAAACTCTTTAAATTGATAACGTACCCCAACAACTCCTTGTCTGGTGAGTATAAATTCTTCACCCAACATGTCATTAAACCATTTATCTGAATCCATATTGGTAATAGCGTCTCTAAGAGACCATGGTAGTTTTATATGATCGTTGTTCCAATCGAAGTCATAAGAGTGTGGCTCTGTTTAACAAGAAAATAAATCCATGTGTTTCTTAATGCAAAAAGTTATTAACAAAGATGGTACTCACCTACTGGTCGTGGAATTGGTAATTTTCTTTTCATGCCATCGATGCCAGCAATAATTATTGAAGCTAATCCCAAGTGAGGGTTTGCAGATCCATCAAATATTTTCATTTCAAAATTGGTTACCACACCATTTGGAGCTCCAGGGGGGCAACAAGCTCTTACAGGTAACTCTTTACATTCTACCCCCCGCAGCAAATGAATGATGAATTCCTTGCCTTATACATTGAGCGGTCATAACTGTGCATTATTCATTATATTAAACATCAACATAATTAAATTGAACACAAGGGCATGTTTTGTATGAAGGAAAAAGTGGTTTTCCTAAAAATGTTTTCGTGGAAACAAGTAGATATTTGACTTATTTTCTCATGTTTGGTTGGTAAGTAGAAACATTTTGCTGAAAATATTTTAGTTTTTTATTTTTTAATGAATAATTTTTGATAAATACATTTTTTTTTATTAGAATATAAAATCATTTTTGATGTTTAATTTTTAAAAAAATATAATATTTGTCGTGGTGGGGGTGGGTTGGGAGGCCTGGAGGGTACTAGTTGGGGGGGAGGGGGGTTGGGAGGCATAGGGTAGGATGAAAATGAAATTTAGAATTTTAAAATATTGAAAAACAAACATCAAATTTATTTAGTTGTTTTTTGGGGGGAGGGCCCTGGTAGAGGGTGGGTGGGGGTCGAGGGTAGGTGTGGAAAAATAAATTTTGAAGTTGAAAATATTTTTCAAAAAAAACTTAAATTTTTTGTTGGTAATGAATTTTCGAAGTTGAAGTATTTTTAAAAAAATAAACTTAACTTTTTTAGGGGTAACGGTGGCTGCTTGGCTGATAAGGTAGGTGGGGACTGGTAGGGGTGGGGTGGCGGGGGGGTTGGTCATGGGTGGGTGGGCTGGTAGGGGAGGCTGATAGGGTGGGTGGGTGGGGGATGGTAGGGGTGGTGGGTCGTGGGGAGGTCTGGCTTGGTGTAGGGTGGGGTGTGTAGGGGGGTTGGAAGAGAGTTTTTTGGAAAATGTTTTCCTTAAGTTTTGAAGGAAGTCATTTTCCTTAAATTTGAGGAAAATGAGTTGATTCGGAAAACATTTTCCAAACATTGACCCAACCAAACATGAGAAAATTGGAAAATATTTTGCGGAATATGTTGCCATTCATACCAAACACACTCAAAAAGTTCCTTCATTTACTACTCGAAAACACAAACAAAATGACACTAACGAGCGTAGTACATTAAGAGCTAAAACATCTTTACCTATTAGAGACAGGCATCGTAAATACACATAGGGAACGAATATGATCTAATATCCCAGCCATGAATGATTCTCCGATCACGGACATCCCATACCTATTTGCCTCACAAGATGCCATAATATATTTTCTCCATTCTTAAACAAACTTATGTGTACGTGATCCTGACCCAACATCATCATCCGTAGAATGAGCATAAGACCCGGGATACACATTATTTTGGATGATACCTACAACAAAGATCACATGATAAGTTGTTTTTGGGTTTTAGTAAAGTGTCATGGGAATGAGAAGAGAAAAATTGAAAAGAGGGGGAACCAATTTTGGAGGGAAAATGAAACATAGTTTGCAAAGTGCAAATGAAAAGCCATTTCTCTCATATTTGTAGGAAAAAGTAAATTGTTTTTCTTATATTAGGAAACACTTCCTTTACTTCTTAAAGGGATAAGAAGAATGTTTCCCCTCGTGCAGTCGTCGTTGTCGTCGCTCGTTCGGCCTCAAACTTGGATTTGGCAATTGATTGATAATATTTTTGGACAAAACTTATTTCATCAATCTCATTAATTGAATCTTTTTTCCTAATTTCCTTTCTCTTCTAATTTAATTCAGGATGTTTGTTAGTTAGTTAATTAACAGGATTAATTAACGTAACGGGATTCATTTAAATTCCCGTGTAATGGTAACATTTCAAAAGTCGTTAATCTTCCCAAACGACACAACGGTCTAGAAAAAAATAGGTCTAAACAAATTTGTTTGAACAAATGTGTTCCTTGCTAAAAATGGCTAAAAATAAAGAGTTTTTTTTTCCGGATATTCAAATATTGAAATTTTTCCTTCTCTCTGCATTCATTTTCTCTCATAAACAACCATTGTTGATTGATTGAATCTGTGTGTAGCTTTTTATAGTTCTTACATTCCCTGAAGTTGTTGAAGTTTGACGTACTGTTTCTTCCTTAACAGGTAAATTAGTTTTTTCTTCAGAGAATTAATATGCAACCTCGGGTACAATGAGTGGATTAAATTTCTTAAGGAGGCACAATAGTTTTTGGGGACTCGGATTAAAAGTTTTTTTGTGTCTATTTCATCTTGTTTTTGTTGTTGTATTTTTGACTAACCTTAATGCATATATTAACAATATTAAGAAACTTATAGTTTCTGTATATGAAGGTTCTAGAGATTAAAATCTTTATAATTTTGTACTCTGTATCAATTTTTAAAATTCATTCGATTAACAATTAAAAGAACATAAAACTTTATTATTAAATCAGAAACAATTTGTGTAAAGATTTTTTCTTTACTGTTAGCAATTCACATACTAAAATCTTCTGTCATTTGTGATAGAAAAATGACTATTTATGTCAAGTAAATGCTAGAACATTGAGTGCTACAATAGTAAGTGTTGCAACAACATCGGTTGCGCACAATCCTTCAACTGCTGCCCTAGTACCGGCTGAGAAACCTGCATATTTTTTTGCAGTCAACTTCAAGAGATGGCAACAAAAGATATTCTTCTAACTCACTACGTTGAGTCTACAAAGGTTCATTAATGAGAATGTTCCTGTTATGTCTGATGAAACTCCGCCTAAAGAACGATTCTTTGTAACGAAAGCATGGACACACTCAGAATTTTTATGTAAAAAATATATTCTCAGCGGCTTGCAAGATGATTTGTACAATGTGCACAGTAATGTCAAAACCTCAAAAGAACTGTGGGATTATTTAGAAAAGAAGTACAAAGTAGAGGATGCCGGAATGAAGAAGTTCATTGTGGCAATGTTTCTGGACTATAAGATGATAGACGGTAAGACCGTCATCAACTAAGTTCAACTGTAGGTCATAATCTATTATCTCTTTACTGAAGGTATAGATTATTTAATACCTATATTAGAAATATTAAGTTTATTCTTAATACTCACATTATATTTAATGTAGCATTGGTTGTGAATGATGTGTTTGAAGTGGCTGCCATTATTGACAAGTTACCTCACATTATGGAAGGACTTCAAATCTACTTGAAACATAAAAGCAAGTAGATGACTGCTAAAGATCTCATAGTAAGACTTAGAATAGAAGAGGATAACGAGGTTGCAGAAAACAGGTCACGTTGTAATTCAGCAAAATCTAGAGAAAATGTTGTTGAAGAAGATCCCACAATATTAAAGAAAAGAAAGAAAGCCTCTGGGACAAAAAGCAATCCTCCTAAAAACAAATTCAATGGAAGTTTCTTCGATTGTGGCAAACTTGGTCATTGGAATACTGAATGTCGGGGTCCCAAGAAGTTAAAAAAAAAAAGGATCAAGCAAATTGGTTGAATCCAAAGGAGAAATGGACGATCTTTGTGTTATGCTTGAAGAATGTAACTTGGTTGGAAATCCAAGAGAATGATGGAAAGATTATGGTACCTCGTGCCATTTTTGTGCCAACAAACAAGTATTTTGATCATACACTCCAGCACCTACAGATGGAAAGTTGTTTATGGCAAACTCCTTTGTTGCAAAGGTTAAAGGGACTGGGAAGGTCCTGCTAAAGATGATATTAGGCAAGGTGTTGATTTCAACAGGGTCTCATATGTTCCGGAAATGCAAAAGAATTTAGTTTTTATTCCTGTTCTGATTAAGAATGGATTCAAATGTGTATTTTTTTCTAATAAAGTAGTAGTAAGTAAGAATGAAATGTATGTAGGAAATGGTTACCTTAGTGATGACCTTTTCAAACTTAATGTAATTGTTGTTGATATGAATAAAGATTTTTCTTCTTCTTACTTACTTGAGTATAAATATTTATGGCATGAACATTTTGGACACGTTAATAACAAAACCTTGCGAAAACTGATTAACTTAAATGTTTTTCAAAAATTTGGCTGCAATAAATCAAAATGTCAAATTCGCGTTGAATTTAAGTATTCTAAGCATCCTTATAATTTTGTTGAAAGGAATTCAAATCTTTTAGAACTGATTCACACAGATATTTGTGACATGAAGTCAACACCATCACGTGGTGGGAAAAAGTATTTCATAACTTTTTATTGATGATTGCACTAGATATTGTAATGTCTATTTGCTAAATGGTAAGAATGAAGCAATAGGTATTTGGGCAATATAAAATAGAGTTGAAATCAGTTTGATAGAAAGATGAAAATGATCAGAAGTGATAGAGGCGGAGAATATGAATCTCCAATTGCAGAAATATATTTGGAAAATAGAATAATCCATCAAACTATTGCTCCTTACACTCTTCAATCTAATGAGATTGTAGAAAGGGAAAACCGAACTTTAAAGAAAATGATGAAAGTCTTACTTATTAGTTCAGATTTACCACAAAACTTGTAAGGGGAAGCTATCCTTACAACAAATGGAATACTCGATATAGTGCCACACTTGAAGACACGTGTACCATATGAGGAATGGAAAGGTAGAAAACCTAACTTGAAATATTACAAAGTGTGGGGTGTCTAGAAAAATTCTAGGTTCCTATACCTAAGAGAGTGAAAATAGGGCCTAAGACTGTGGATTATGTATTTATTGGATATGCCAAGCATGTCTCTTTTTGGTTTATAAGTCCGAGCATCTAGATATTCATGATAATACAATAATGGAATCATATAATGCTGAATTTTTTACCATATCTATCCGTACAAAGCTAGACTTGAGTCATCTGGTGGGGGATCTAAACAACCCCAAGAAGAACCAAAAGAGAATGAAACCAGTGAAGAGAGTCAAAGGTGAAGTAAACGTCATAGGACAACTGCTTCATTTGGATCTGATTTTGTAACATTCCTTCTTGAAAGTGAGCCTCAAACAGTCAAGGAATCAATGTTGCTAGCAACTCAACTTTTTGGAAGGAGGCTGTCAATAGTAAAATTGAATCAATCCTAAGCAATCATACCTGGGAGGTGGTTGATCTTCCTCCAGGGAACAAACCCTTGGGTTAAAAATGGATCTTTTAAAGGAAAATGAAAGATGATGGAACTATTGACAAATATAAAGCAAGACTTGTTTTTAAAGTCTTTAGACAAAAAGAAGGTCTTGATTATTTTGACACATACTCGCTAATGACTAAGATTATAACACTTCGGATGTTAATTGCTCTAGCCTGCGGTCTTGAAATCCATCAAATGGGTATGAAAATCGCCTTATTAAATGGAGAGCTAGTGAAAGAAATTTACATGGAACAACCGGAGGGTTTTGTAGTTCCTAGTGAAGAAAAGAAAGTGTGCAACTTATTAAGTCACTTTAAGGACTAAAACAAGCAGCGAAACAATTGCACCAATGTTTGATCAAACCATTTTGTCAAATGGATTTAAGATCAGTGAATGCGATAAATGTGTTTACATTAAATATACTCTGAATTAGGAAGTCATTATATTCCTATATGTGGATGACATGTTTATAATGAGCAAGGACATATGCCAATATAAAATCGAGTGTGTATGTTCGCTAGATATGAAAGATCTAGGAGTTGCTAATGTGATATTGGGAATGAAGATTCTCAAAACTCCTAACGTTCTAGCGTTGTTTCAAACTCATTATATTCAAAAGGTAATTGAAAATTTCTAAACATTTGAATTTCAAAAGGGCAAAGACTTCAGTTGATGTGAACCTTCGTCTTGCAAAGAATAAAGGTGAAAGTCAGTCTCAATTGGACTATGCCAGAGTGTTGGAAAGTTTGATGTATGTCATGAATTTAACACGACAAGATCTAGCTTGCGCTATCAGTAAACTAAGTTGATACACAAATAATCCCAATCAAAATCATTGGTTGGTAATAACGAGAGTTTTTGGATACTTAGATAACACTAAAAATTCTGTTTTGCATTAAAACAAATATCCAGCAGTTCTTGAAGGACATAGTGATACAAATTAGATTACTGGGTCAGCTTTTACAAAATCCACAAATGGATACATTTTCACTATTGTTGAAGGAGAAATATATTAGAAATCATCCAAACAAATATGTAGAACTCGCTCTATAATGGAGTCTAAAGTGATAGCCTTAAAAAAGGTAAGTGAAGAAGCTATATGGATCCGGAATTTCATGGAAGATATTCCGTTTTGGCCCAAACCAATGGCCCCTATAGGCATACAGTGGGATAGTCAAGCTGCAATAGGAAGGGCTGGAAGTGTTATGTATAACGGCAAGTCTCGTCACTTAAGACAAAGATATAACTCTTTTAGACAATTACTCTCTAGTGGAATTATCACAATTGACTATGTAAAGTCAAAAGATAATGTGTCGGATCCACTAACGAAAGGCCTAACTAGAGAGAGAGTTGAGAGACCATCGATGGTAATGGGACTATATTCGAGAACAAGTGATCGTGGTGGTAACTCTATCTTAAAGATAGGAGATCCTAGAATCTAATTTTAAGGAGATAAAACAAAGTCATTGATAATGGTTCCACATTTTCAAAAGTTATTTTATGGTCCATTCTCATCTTGAGACAATATTAAATAAACAACATAAAGGCATAAGGACTTTTCAATAGTTTCTAAGTTTGATACAGGGTATATCGAATAGTGTATCTATGGGATAAAACATTTAGAAACCACCTATGTGAGTGTGAAGTGTAAGTCGCTTCAAGGAGAATCTGTTAAGGCTAATTCTCTAAGCACTTACTAACTAAGTTGTGTTCATGACTAAAACGAACAAAATAATTAGAACTAAGAACAGTTCAAGGGTTGATTGTGTAACCTATGTTGTCTAGGTATACAACAAGGCTTGGTGGTTCAAATATATCAAATCTACTGATTGACATAGTATATATGATATATGTTCACTACAAAAAGTTTAAAGGGAAACCTACTTATCTAGATGCGATTAACCCTTACTTACAAGACACACAAGGTTTTGATGCATATATTTTAACCATAGTCATTCCCCATTCATGTGGGGGATTGTTGGGTTTTAGGAAAGTGTGAATGGGAAATGAGAAGAGAAAAATGGAAAAGAGGGGGAACCAATTTTTGAGGGAAAATGAGAAGTCATTTGCAAAGTACAAATGAAAAGTCATTTCTTCCATATTGGACGAACAAAGAAGATCGTTTTCCTTATATTAGGAAACACTTCCTTTACTTCTTAAAGGGATAAGAAGAAGATGTCCATTTGCTTCGTCATCGTCGTTGCTTGTCCTCATCCTCAACTTTGCATTCATCTTCGGATTTGGATTTGGATTATAGTGTATCTATGAGATAACACATTTAAAAACTACCTATGTGAGTGTGAAGTGTAAGGCGCTTCAAGGAGAATCCGGTAAGGCCAATTCTGTAAGAACTTACTAACCGAGAGGTGTTCATGGCTGAAACGAACAAAACAATGAGAACTAAGAACATTTCAAGGGTTTATCGTGTGGCTTATGTTGTTTAGGTATACACCAAAGCTCGACAGTTCAGAGATATCAAATCTACTGATTGACTGAGTATATCCGATACATGTTCACTACGAAAAGTTTAAAGAGAACCCTACTTATCCAGATGCTATTAACCTTTTCTAACAAAACACACAAGTTTTTCATGCATATATTTTAACAATAGTCATTCCCCATTCATGTGGGGGATTGTGGGGTTCTAGCAAATTGTGAATGGGAAATGGGAAGAGAAAAATGGAAAAGAGGGGGAACCAATTTTTGAGGGGAAATGAAAAGTCATTTTTAAAGTACAAATGAAA
The DNA here is from genome assembly GCA_027705065.1 of Solanum peruvianum. Taxonomy (NCBI): domain Eukaryota; kingdom Viridiplantae; phylum Streptophyta; class Magnoliopsida; order Solanales; family Solanaceae; genus Solanum; species Solanum peruvianum. Next base: position 10,507 of record JAKWJD010000700.1, read on the forward strand.
AGTCATTTCTCCAATATTGGTTAAACAAAGGAATTTATTTTTTCTTATATTTCGAAACACTTTCTTTACTTCTGAAAGGCTAAGAAGAAGGTGCCCCTTTGCAGCGGCAATGTTGCTCGCTCGGCCTCAACTTCGGAATTGGATTTGGATTATAGTGTATATATGGGATAACAATTTAGAAACCTCCTATGTGAGTGTGAAGTGTAAGCCGCTTTAAGCAGAATCCGGTAAGGCCAGTTCTGTAAGCACTTACTAACCGAGATGTGTTCATGGATAAAATGAACAAAACAATGAGAACTAAGAACAGTTCAAGGGTTGATGTGTGACTTATGTTGTCTAGGTATACACCAAAGTTTGACGGTTCAAAGGTATCAATCTATCGGTTGACCAAGTATATCTTATATATGTTCACTACGAAAATTTTAATGAAAAACCTACTTATCCTGATACGATTAGCCCTTACTTACAAGACACACAAGTTTTTCATGCATATGTTTTAATAATAGTCATTCCCTATTCATGTGGGGGATTGTTGGTGTAACACCTCTAAAATGACTTATGTGAAAATAGAGCCTAATATGTTTCTCATGAGAGTTTATGGTCCCAAAATGGTTTATAATGAGGTAATGAGGCAGACTCTAATGATTTAGGTGAATTAGAAGTCATATGTCAAGGGAAGACCAAGACGTTCGACGACTAGTCACCTATATGCTCATGTGTTAAGTGCTTATATGTGTGTGTTATAATCTTATGAGGTCCTTATATGAGTTATAATAGTGTTTATAGGCAATATCTCAAGTTTCATGAAGTTTGGAGGTCAAACGTCCATGACATTCGAAAGGTTTTCCTTGAAACGACCTTATGAGTCTTTGCATGTATCGTTGAGTCTTAACTGTTCATTTTGGTTGAAATGATGTGAGAGTTCCTTAACTCATCTACGATCATATTCGGGTTGGAAACATCCGGGCAAACATCCCAAGGACCAACAAAGGGTCCTTGGGGAAGGACCCTTCACAATAACCTAAGGTTGTCTAGACCAGCCCAAATGACTTAGGGAATCGACGGCCAGTAAGCTAGTCGACGCCCCGTCGATGGTGGGAGCGGGTCAACGACGGCCAGCCAGGACGGCTAGGATCCGAGCTTAAGCTCCCAAAGGCCAGTCCCTCATCCAAACGACAGCCAGCTAGGACGGCCCGTCGTTGGACCAACGGTCCGTCAATGGGCAGGCATAGGTAAAGTCTGCAATTTCGCAGCTTCACTTTTAAATGCAAGAATGAATTTGTAAATTCACCCCACGTCCAAACAGGAGTTTGGGAGGTTTCCTACAGGTTTTCTAGGTATTTTAACTGGGTTTGTAAGTCCTAACTACCTAGATGAATTCATTATTTAAAAATAAGAAAATCGTATTCTCTAAGAAACTCTATAGAACTCCGTTGAAGTCAAAACTCAAGGAAGAGATTGGATTGTAGTTTGATTGGTGATTCTTCATCAATTTCGTTGTTTCGCTTCATTGAAATATGGTTTTTTTCCTTAAAATCTCTTCATCAAGGAGGGCTCAACTTCAAAGTGATTTCTAAAGTCTTCTAAAGATGAATTTGTTCAAATTTTTGATCTAGCTATGGGTTCTTCTCATTGAATGTTGATTAAATTGATTCATTGATGGTTTGAACCTACAATCTTCATAAACCCATGCAACACCTAAACTGTTCAAATTGGCTATATTATGGGGTGTTTTATGATCATGTATCAATGCTTATGAATTCTAGTGTAATTTTTTTTTTGGGCTATTAAATGATGTAAGGATTGGATTGGATTGATGTATAGGATGTCTTAGATTGATAAATATATATTCAATTGTTTTAGATTCATTGAGTATTATGATTTTTGTATTGAATTGATGATCATGACCATGAGTAAGGGGTATTTTACTAGATGATTTAGCTATGGTTTGGTGGTACACTGCCCTAATTCTCTTTATTTTATGTAATATAGGTCTTTAATTATGTTGTGATTGGTATGGTCCAGTAATGGTGGTGGTTCTATGTGTTGTAATTGTGAATTATGTTGTCTCGTCGGCATTACTTAATGCATTATGATGTTCATGGCCTTGTCGGCAACTACTTGATATATTATGATGGTTGCGTAGTTTATTTGAGTGAAGTATGATCATATTCGTCTACATGTGATTAAGGTGAAAGTATATGTTCTTCTATTGATGTTGTTAGGTGATCATGTTAGACTATGACTATGTCCTTATATGTGTAGTCTTACAGTTGATGCATGATTATTCCTACTTGGTTATGTGAGTCTTATGATGGTTATATTGATGATGGTATATTAGTGTATGGGGTAACCTATAGATGATGATGGTTATGGCTATGTGCTTCTAGAATGATATGTTATATGTGAAGATGTGTGTGTCTTGTTTTGGTAGACTTTTATCCCTTACTTGATACATGTATATTGTGAATATGAATCCTTGACTTAGGATGATAAAGCCTATTAGTCTTGTATGTATGAATGACATGAGACCTTGAACATTACTAAGAAGGTCAAATTATGTGGAGCCTTCAATCTAGTTGAGAGGTTATGATCATTGAAGTCTATAGTCGTAACGGTATCCTTCTTGTGTGAATGGTGGACTTATGGTTGGTTGTCTGGAAAGGCATGAAATCATCCTTAGGAAAATCACTAAACTATCCTCTTAACCATTGAAATCCAACCCTAGGGGACCTCTTTGGTAAGGTCAAAAGTGATTGGGTTATGAAATAGATATGGAACCGCTTCATGTGATACTTTATGTGAATTACACTATGAGAACAAAGGCTAGCACCGAGTGAGTATGGTTTGGGAAGTAACTCTAGTTAAGGATGAAGATAGAGTACAAGCAAACCCATTATATTCCTTAGTCATGTGCCTAAATGGGATGTGTGCAAGTTCTACCATTGGCAAGTAGAACACCCTCCATTGGAGTAGGTTACAACTCCATATTTCACGATTTTCTACCATGGTCTATATTGGTTATTGCCTATTCTCATCTTATGGGATAACCTACTAGTGTTTGATAAGTTCTATGTAGTTTAGGTGGTGGTATGGGACGCTATGTAGACATTGCACAATAGCCTTTGAAGATGTTAGTGAGTGAGTCCCTAGGTCTTTCCAAGACCATTACTTAAAGGTCCTTGTGTGATGAATGTATCTTGAATGAACTAATAAAGATAATGACTTAAGTAAGAAAGCATGTAAATGAATAAGCACCTAGTCTAGAGTAACTTTAAGGATTGCCTAGTTAAAATGTGAAAGGGGCATGAAGGATGGTATCTTCATGTCTTACCTAGGGAATGTTAAGAATGACCCTAGATAGGAAAGTTAATTAATAAAGTGAAAATAATCTTATTGTATGTAGTCTAAAGGATCTCTTAAGTGTGTGTGAAGGGATTGTATGGGCGACTGCTTCACAACTCACTCAAGTGAACCTTAGAATCAACTTTAGTATGAGAATCTCATGTTATGTGTTTTGGTGTATTCTAAGTGTATTTATCTCATTATAGGTAGTCCCAAAGATCTTTTAGGTGTTCTTAGAGAGGGTGTATGGGCGGTCTCTCTTTGTTACTTAAGTGAGTCTTAGGATAGATTGTAGTAAGAGGGTTGCATGCTAAAAGAGGTCACTATGAAGTTGAACTTAGTTCACTGTGAATCTTGATTTAATTCACTGTAACAGTGATATAGTTCACTGTAACATTCCTTAAAAAGTGATAAAAGCCTTATGTTATATTTTATGTCTCCAAGGTGTTAAATGTTGTTCTTATGCTTATACTATGGTGTTTTAATTAAAAAGAGCATATTTCCATAAAATGTCAGTTATCATGATTTTATGCATTATGTCATACTTAGTACACGTGTTTGTACAAATTCCATACTTTTTATATATATTCAAAATGATTCATAGGTGAAGGTACTTTTGGGAGCGAAGTTTGGATTGTAGGATCTTTCAAGCAAGGTTGAAGTATGTCCTCATTTGACTCGAGACATCATTATCTTAGATTTCTTTTATTAAAAAATTGTAATAGACTTAGTAGTACTATATTTCGTTTGTATGGGTCGTGTCCCAAGTATATTTTGAGTCTAAGGTTTGATTATATGAACTTAGTATTTCCTATGGTTTTTATATGAAAGAGATTTTGAAAGACTATTCGAATGTTGTGAGAAGTTTTAATTCCGCACTACTTTTCATTAATGTATAATGCGATGAATGATATGAAAGGGCTTGTACAAGACCTTTGAAAGGTCAAGTACGTCGTGTCGCACTCCAAGAGTGTCCTATCTTCTAGGGTATACTCTCCAGTCGAGAAAGTTGGTTTTTAGCAAAGTGTGAATGGAAAATGAGAAGAGAAAAATGGAAAAGAGGGGGAACCAATTTTGGAGAGAAAATGAAAAGCAATTTGGAAAATGCAAATGAAAACTCATTTCTCCCATATTGGTAGAAGAAAGGAAATTGTTGTCCTTATATTAGGAAACACTTCCTTTACATCTTAAAGAGCTAAGAAGAAGATGTCCCCTTGTGCCGTCGTTGTCACTCGCTCGGCTTCGGATTCAAATTTGGCAAATGATGTGATTTACAATATTTTTGGACAAAATTTATTTCATCAATCTCATTAATTATATATTTTTTCTAATTTCCTTTCTCTTATAAATTAATTTAGGATATTAGTTAATTAGTTGATTAACAGAATTGATTTAAAGTAACAAGATTTATTTTAAACTTGTGTGTAACATATCGTTTTAAAAAGTCATTGCTTTTTCTGAAAAGTCTCTCTTTCTCAAAGAAGAAACAACGGTCTGAAAATATATGGGTCAGAACAGATTTATTTGAACAGTCGCGTTACTTGATGAAAATGGCTATAAATAAGAGGTTTTTTTCTAGTTTTCAAACACTAAAAAAATTCCTTCTCTCAGCATACATTTTCTCTCATAAACAAAAATTGTCGATCGACTGAGTCTGTGTGTGGCTTGTTATTATTCTTACATACGCTGAAGTTATTGAAGTTTGAGGTACCGCTACTTCTTTAACAAGTTAATATGTTTTATCTTGGAAGAAATTAACATGCAACCTCGGGTACAATGAGGGGATTAAATTTCTTAAGGAGACACAATAATTTCTTTGGACTTCGATTAAATGTTTTTTCGTCTATTTTATATTGTTTCTGTTTCTGTATTTTTGACTAACCTTAATACAGGCATTAACAATTGTTACAACTCATAGATTTTTGATAAGTTTTAATTCAATTGTATGTTCCACTTGAAAAGTGTTTTCAACAAATTTGGGTATTATAAGAGTTAAAAGACAGCTTTAGGAAAAACACAATACAGGGATTAGGATTTAGGAATTACGGCTAAAGAAAAATGGCCTAAAATAGAAAAAAAATTGTATGTGACTCCCAATATATGAGTGTTTGACATTGATTTCTAGAGTGAAATAATACCCATTGGACCCTAGTTTGCAATAGTTTAAAAAGTTTATATTTGTATATTAGTATAACTCGGAAGGTGGTTAGCACATCAAGCCTCTATTATTGTCCTCCAATTATTAGTCTTTTTTAAATCTCGAGATACATAAATTATACAAGTTTATGCTAGTTATGTTTGAGTAGCGTGATTTGATTTAATAAGCTAAATGCAAACAGGACTGAAACTAAATTGTGGTACATTTCTTAGGGGAGGGGGGGAACATATCTAGATCAACAAGAAAAAAAGAATATGCGCGTGAAAATATTGTGCGACATACCTTGGTGTAAAACTTGCTAGTAGGCCATATTTCCTTGCAATCCCTTTGATAACTTCATGCGTAATTATCAAGTTATTTGCTGCTCTACCACAATGAATGTATCCCAACACAATTTCAAACTGACCTTTTCCAGCTTCTGAATGTAACTGCATTCTAAAGGATGACACATCAAATAAAGAAGTATAAATACTATGGACAATAAAGTATATGATTTATATTCAAGTACAATTAATAATGTGTACATGTAAAATATAAACAAATGTAGAGGTACTAAGTTTCTGACAAAATAAACCTTTGAATGCATGGTTAACAAAGAACATCATTTACCAAACACATGTTTTCTAAAATGAACAATTCCATTCCAAAGTTATATTTTGTCTAAGCTAGCGTTTGGCCATTAATTTTAAAATATTTTTGACAAATATTATTTGAGTGAAATTTCACCATGTGTTTGGTCATAATATTTGGAAAATATATTTCACTTTTTTTAGAAAAATATGGTTTATACCCTAAATTTTAAAAACTATCAAAACTAACTATAAGTTTGTATTACAAGTCAGTTGATCTTCGTTACAAAAATAACAAATAGTGTCCATGACAGTAGAGCAATGTGGTAATTTGGTGTGAGTGCAACAACCAGCATTCCATAAATCGTGAAGTAGACAAAGCACATGATTTTGTTATCGTGAGCCAATTGTTCATCAATTTTCACCAATAATTATATCATCATTTCACATTCACCGAATATTTCATTACTACTTTGTGTAACGTAAAAAATTATGTAATACAACGTAAGTAACAACTATCGAAGGTGTTTTGTAAGAGATAAATGTTTGGGGTAAAATTTTAATTTTAAAAAGATTACAAATAATGACATTTTACCCAAATACTACATAGACTAGTATTTGGAAATTTGGGATATTTGTCAAAAGTATTCACCAAATAATGGAAAAGTGTATGGACAAACACTATTGCCAAATTTTTCTCCAAATATTATTTGGGAAATTTATGGTCAAACGGGCCATAAAATTAAAGGTGTGATAAAACCGCTATGCATAGCACGTGATCTTTTATCTTAAATAGAAAAAAGTAATGGTATAATCTTTATTAGACACATGAATCCAAATATAAATAGAGAGTACTTTTAGACCCGTAAACTACTTGATCTAACTACGTGCAGACATGTCAAGGACTTGGGCATTGGTCTTGACATGAATGGGGGCATAACAGTGCAACACA
>JAKWJD010000701.1:0-16350 GCA_027705065.1 Solanum peruvianum
TTTTAAATTACCATACTAAATAATTTTTTTACAATTAAATTTATCATGTCCAAGCTAAGAGTACGATTTCTGATGAGGAATTCCATAGTTATTGAGGATTCTCAAGAAGAGGAGGATAGATTTTATCTAGGAGACCAGATGGCTAAGATTTAAGGCATAGTATGTGGATGGGTATAAGTTGTATTACTTGGGTAGTGTGAGGAATAAGAATAAGTAGGAATCTTGGTATATTCCAATCACAAATTAGAAGCACAAAAAGGAGCAGTCACTATAAAACAATATTTCGGATGTCTCAGCTAACAAAACATAACAACCAGGAACAAAAAATTATAAGGATTATTAAATTTAAAATGAGGATCTTACTTGGTAGTTTTATGGGTTTATTGCAATTGTATCAACTCCTTCCAGTGATCATGAAATTACATAGTAAAACCAACAATTTTCGGTGAGTTCAAAGTTTGTAAGTTTTGGACCTAGGCCTTACCTTGAGATACGAATGTGACAATGACTGTCAAGTTGAAGATTTCTTCATTGAGTAGACACTAATCATATGGAGGTGCAATCTTACTTCCACAAACTCTTGACCAAAGAGAGGGAGAAGGACATTGTACTGGGGAAGTTGGAGCACTCATAGAGCATTGCAATTTTTGGTGTTATATGTGTAATAAAGTTGAGGCCTTTGATAGGAGTTTATGAAGGACACATATTAGGGTAAGAGGTTTGTTAGATTGTTGAGTTGTCTAATTTATAATTTTACACTAATAGTCGCATTATTCTTTTGGTTATTAGTTATGGAATTTTACGCTTCTATTATTGTTTTGTCTTATTATGGCTATTGTTTAGGAAGATTTGATAGGTTATCTACAAAAGTGACAAGACTTTCTCCATTTTGTATTTCTTTCTCTATAATGTGTTTATCTATATTTTTCTTGAGACGGGGGTCTATCGGAAATGACTTTTGTACCTCCGTGGTAGTTGTAGGATATATGTATACTTTATCCTTTCCTGCCCCATTTTTGTGATTTACACTAGGTTTGTTATTGTTTACTATATACGTTATAAGAAGTTCATTTATGAATTATTTTGAGATAAATATTTAGTATATATCAACCGAATTTTAATCATGTTATACCTTGATTTCTGCCCAAACTGACCTGCATGAAATATGCTAGCAAAACACGTTCAAATTGGGTAATTAAATTTTTCTGAACTAATTTTTTCACCTATGTAAACACTCTTCAAAATATATATTTTATATGAGGAAGAAAGTGTATGTTTTTCAAAATCAGAGCGGCAATTTAAAATTTTAAACAAAGGTGGAAGCAGAAAATAATTTTACATTTTTTTTAAAAAAAAAAGGGCTTAATTTGGTCCTTCAATTATTATAAAATTCTCATTTTGATATAGTAATGTCTTGATCAGTACCTAAACTTACAGTTAATTGGAATGTGCACTTTTGATTCCTTTGTTTGTAAATGTTCACAAATTTAACATAGTGGTATGTTGTACACTTACTTAATTATCTAATATGTTATGTTAAATTTGTATTGTTGATCAGTTATTTATAACAAAAGATAGGCACATTTGTGGTTTAACTTAATTGATCAATCCGGGATTTAAGGCATTTAGCACCTATCTCAATGTTATACTTAAAATTTTGAAATGAAGGGGGTTAGATTTACGACTAATGCATTGGACTAATAGATAAGAGAACTGAGTTGGCTTAAAAAGCGCTTGGGTGCCCTACGTTTTTTCTATGTTTTAGTTAATTTTTACACATATATGTATATATTTCACCCTTAAGATATCTATTGAGGTGGATGCATATTATAGGCACCGAGTTCATTTAAATCCCATAATTTTACGCAAAGCATAGATACATGAAAAACATCACTAGATTTTCTTTTAAAATGTTGTATCTAGATCCATAATTGTATAAATACAATGAATTAAGCTTTATATGCCAACTAAAAGGGTTGTAACATCTACCCCTTACATGATGTTAATCCAAATTTGTGGATGTCCTAATGTGGGTACTAAAAACTAGGTGAAAATCCCCCCACCCACCCCAACCAAAAAAGTGTTAAATACCTAAAAAGTCTTAACCCATTAAGTTAGTTCTTGAATTCATTTAGGCCCCATGCTTATGAGTTGCAAGTTGCACCCGCCCTTGACAAGAAAGATAAAGTTGAATGAAAAGAATTTATTTTATATATATTTATAAAAACTTAATTATGAACTCCTATCCTTTTATGTTCTCAAATCATGCTTATTATAAATAATATATACATTTTTTATAAGTAAATTAACTTAACAACTTTTTTTGCAGTATGAAAGAGTATCACAACTCATCTCAAGTGTTCCTGAAAGGCCTTGTGTGATGTTTTCAAATTTGGCACCATCAAAATCAACTATTGGATATCCTCCTCCCTTTGTTCGGGAAAATAATACTAATAATAATGTTCAAGCACATTCAATAAATACTAATAATATTTCAATAATATCTCACAAGAACATTACAAACTTCATGATAGGCAAAAAAACAAAAATGTATGAGATTGTTGTGGCTTCTATGAATGAAATGGTTGAACTCTGGAAAAGAAATTATCCAATTTGGGTAGATTCATCAAGTGAAGGGAGGTGTTCTATTCATCATGAGAGTTATAAAAGAACATTTCCAAATCCAAATCGACCTTATTAAGAATATCGGCTTCTCGAATTGAATCATCAAAGGATTGTGAAGTTGTGTCAATGACTGCAAGTGAGCTGATCCATAATTTTCTTGATCTAGTAAGTTTCTTGAACTCTTTCATGTAATAATTTTTCAGCTCACATGTTTTATTACATGCGTTAGCCCTAGAATGATGTATTGCTTTAGAACATAGCAGTACTAGGATTTAAGCCTATATATAGATTGTGTGTGTGCTAGGCACTTGATTTTGAATTTATTTTTGGAAAGTAGCTACTATTTGAGAATTCGTTGAAAACTTACTACTTTTGATACGTAATCATACCATGTTAGTATCATGAATTTCGAACATGAGCATGGGAAAGATTGAATATATATTCATTTTTTCTTTGAATCTAACACATTGTCATTAATTCAATAAATTGTCTATTTTTAGTAGACTGATATGATTTTAATTTAAATTTTATCCCACACAATATTGATTAGGATGAGTTTAGATGGAGTGAGGGAGATGGACAAATGAGTACTTATTTTTGAGAAATAATTATTATTGTCATTGTCCTAGAATTAATCATATAGTTAAAAGATATTAATTTGTATATGCAGGTCAAATAGATGTATTGTTTCCTACTATAGTCACAAAAGCTAGGACTGTTGAAGTTCTTGATTCTGGGAGTTGGGGAGGCTCTATACAATTGGTAAGATACTGATGCATCTGTAGATCTTCTTCCTTCTAGAGATTAAATAAATATTATAATTATTTCATAAAAATGATCTAATTTTTCTTGGTTCTTGAATACAAATGTATGAAAAGTTGCATATTTTATATCCGCTAGTGGAAGCTGGAGATTTTTTCTTACGTTGTTGTAGACAATTTGATCCAACAACATGTATTATGATGGATGTTTCTTATGATCTATTCAATGTGATTCAAAGTGGTATACATTCATATCCTTGGAAGTTTCCTTTTGATTGTGCAATTCAAGATATGGGTAATGGCCAAAGTAAGGTATGAATCATTTCATCTCTCTTATAATATTACTATTCATATAATAGGAAAAGTATGAGCCTTAAGCCCTCTACACAGGAGAACCAAATTACTAGGGTCTTTATATGTATTCTTGTCTTGCACTTAAGAAAAATTCTTCATAGAGTTATTGTTTACTTTTAACTCCATATTGACTTAGAATTCTACTTCAAGTAAGATTCCTTCTTTAATTCAAACTCCTAGCTTCTTTGATCTTCTTCTTCAAATTTCATCAACTGATTCTTTTGTATTGTAGTCGATCTTCCACACTTCAATTCAACATTAATTTGAAGAGTTCTACTGTAAGTGAGACTCCTTCTTCAATTAAAACTCATTGCCTCTTTAGAGTCCTTCAAATCAAACTAATTGATTCTTTAATCAATCAGATGTTTATTTCCACTGGATTTTCTCATAAAATTAACATTATCCATTCTTTATTAATCATCAAAACTGCATAAATCTCAACACTTAAATTATCCAGTAATAATGACATTTTTCAAGAAACAAATAATATTCTTTATGATTGGATTCTTATTTTTTCATATGTATAAATAACAATGTTTCTAACTTTTATCTTTTCATCCTTAATCTTTGATTATTGAATCAAAGACATTTTATATGGTCCAATTTCACTTTTGACTTTTAGTCAGTTAACAATAAAAAACACACACATATTTAATTTACATATACTGATAATTTAAAAATCTTTTTCACGTAATCTCTTTTAGTACTTCCACTAATATTTTATAATTATTGTAATGTATGTACAACCTTGTATACAAAAGAGAAATGTTAGTGCTCCAAGAGACAGGCATTGATAGTATGGGAGCATTTTTAGTATATGGACCCATAGATTTACCGACGTTCACTTGAATTGTCAAGGGAGGTGCTGCAACAAAAGTTCCCATTTTCCCCTCATGTATCATCGTAAGTCCTGATGGTCGCCTTTCCTCGGATAGGGACAGTACTGCAAATGCAGAAAATGATTCATTTTTGACAGTGACCTTTGAAATATTGATTAGTGGTCATAATAATCAAACCTCCCAAAGTAACAAATATAGGTAGTGGCTTCTGTTCATTACATTTTGAGCAGCATAATTTTAAAAATCAAAGCAACATTGGGTTGCTTTGGTTTATGATTGTTTACATGTTGTTTATTTGTTTGTTTTGATGATTTTGAAATTTAGACAATTGATGGTTTCAAAGATGATGCATTCCCTTCTTACTTTCTTTTGAAAATCTCAAGGCTATGAGATATGTAATGTCACAATTGTCATTTATAATGATACACTTATTTGAAACTTCTCATTTATTGGGTTTTTTCCATTTTTATTCTGTTTGATTTTCTCTGATCATTGTTTTTGTTCTTTGTTATGTTACAATATCATGCCTTCCTGATTTTTCTAGTTTAATCTAGTGGAGTAGTATAGAAATAGTATCCATCTGTATATGGAATAGTATATAAACAGTATTCATGTATGTTGTGAAAACATATAGCCCATACACTATCCAAGTTATTGGGCCTAGGACTAAGTCACGAAAAGTATCACGAATTAGACATCCGAAAAATATATTTACTTGGGGTCTAGGTTGAGCACTCATTCTTGTCTTGTGCACACACTCCTTACTTGCTTTCTTACTTTATTTCTTTCTTGGCTACAACTCAAATGACCACATTTATTTATAGGTGGTGATTGATGGAAGGATCTAGTGAAGGATCGGATATGTACGATTCTACTCTAGAGTGTTCCTCCAACTACAAAATTCTGCAAAATATCTACACTTTCTCTTAGGAACAATCATACTAGATACATCCTTTCATTTGTTTACAACTTTGAATATTCTAGGTACTTCTCTGGTATGTCTAAGCTTTCTAAGTTGGTGATAAATTCTTAACACTTTCTAGAGTCTAAGCTTCTCATCCTCCTATCTCTATTCTTTAGTTACATGTTATTTCAGTAGTTTCCATTGTAATTCAATAGTTTAAGTGTTGGTGTTACAATTTGGTTATGAGTCATTATATAGTAGTTGAGTATTCTAGTTTGTTATTTTATACATAAAAATTTAATGACGTGGCCAGTTTCTCCCACGCTTTTAATGTTATACATTCTTTCTTTGTTTTTTTCAAAACATATTCAACTTGTAGCCTGCGTTGACATACATCAGACAAACCTCTGTCTCCTCCTCCATTTATGTTCTACCAACTTTTCTTGTCTCTATGATCTGTAGGTTTTTGTTCATCCATGTTTGAGTATAGCAGCCGCACTAGTATTTGTTTTTTTTTTTGCCACATTAGTCTCTATTTGTGTCCTTAGAATTAAAAAGGCACCAAGAAAACTTGCTACTTGGTTTCCTTCTCTGTAGCGGCGAGTGATTTGGATTCCAGCCCTCTTCTTGTAGTTAATGATTGTGTCCACAAACTGGAAAAGCTTCAGGTAGAAAGAATCGTCATTTGTCACCATGTTGTTTGTGCATTGAGTCCACATCATTTCACTCAAAACTCTGTTGAATAGCTTCATTTAGCGATATTGCTACTGTTACATTAAATCACCTTGACTATCTTTAATAATTCCACATATACTATGTTTTCTCATATTTTTCTGAGAAACTCCCATCAGTGTTCACTGTTTACTTTGATTGAGCCATAAGGAGCCTCGTTCCACCATACTTATTTCCATCTCTTACAGTTCTAAGCCTTTCTACTATATAAGTCCAGTTTGTAATAGGCCGAACTGATTCGACTTTTTTATGTCCGAACAACCCTGATATTCTAAATATACTCGTTAGCATCATTTATGAACTCAACTCATTTTGATCAATCTAATTCAGCCCATATTAAAGCTTGGCTTGAGAAACATAAGTGTTGAGCGGATTATCCTATCCATTGACAATTTTTTAGCACATTTTGAATCAATTCGTTCAAGCTCAATTAGTAACATTTGAGCGGATTAATAACCAACTCATTTTTTTAATTCAACACGTTTTATTTTTCCCTCACCAAATTCGACTCTAAACACTCATTTGACACCCCTAAACACATGCCCTAATTATCAAAGATGAACTTAAATCCATCATTATTTAAGACGATATGAATGTTATAGGATCATTTGAGACTTAGTTAAATGGAAGAAATAATTATAAAATAGAAGGTATGACATAATGTTTAACCTAGTTAACTAATAAGACGATATGAATGTTATAAGATTATTTCTATTAGTGGTATATTTGATGTAACAAATCAAACCACAATTATTATGTAGATTTAGTTGTATGCTGATTGATGTTGGCAAATGTAGAAGTTAGCCTTGCTAGAAAGGAAGAATCGTAAAGTCGGTTCAGACTTGTCTTTTTTCTTAGGAAAAAGATGCTCATAAGTTAATTTAATTAAATGTTTTTGAAAGATAATGTGCTTCATGTAAATATGGTGACAACAATCAATATGTATCGGTTGTCTTTTCCTAACCAAAGAGATTTTCACTGTTACAGATCAAGCCAATCAAAGCAGGAAACAGAATTAACATACCCTGCCTATATCTCCATTAATCAGAATCTGTTGCAACTATAATTTGGATAAGCGGATGCTTCCAAATATAAGATAAAATACGATAAGGTTTGTATACAAGCTACGGAGTATTTGATGGTAGCTCAATTATTTTCTACATGTTATCAATTTGTGAAGAAATGTTCTTTTAAACTTTCAAAGCATGTTATTATGAAAGTTATTAATGAATTATGAAAGTTGGTTTCATACTTTTAAAGTAAAGAAAACTATTTCTTTTAATCCACCTCCATGGTGTGTGTATGTGTGCGCTAGGGTGGACTTTAGAGTAACTAGTGAAATTGTTTTCCATTTGGTCGGGGTCACGCGTTCATGTTGTGGAAACAACCTCTTGCACAAATACAAGGTAGGGCTGCGAACAATTTTGAAGAGATTCATCAGTCCCTGGGTTATCTCAAATATCTCTGTGAAATAATATTAACTAATTGTAAAATGCTTAAGAGGTTTCCATCTATGTGCATCAGTTCCCTTAAATATCTTATCTACAGGTGTGATCTAGTTTAGAATTTTTTCCTAAAATACTCGGAAGTATGGAACTGGAGACGGAGATTCACATGCTAGTTTGATGATGAGGGATCTAAATTCAATGCATTTTTTGTTATTCTTATAATAACCTGTATTTATAAGGTTAACCAATTAACAAAAACAGAAATAAGATGAAGCAAAAAATACATAAAATACAAGAATTAATCCGAGTCCACGGAAACTAGTGTGTGTCTTTAAGAAATTTACTCCCCTCATTGTACCCAAGGTTATGGATTAATTTCTTCCAAGATAAAACGGATTAAACCTGTTAAAGAAATAGTGATACCTCAAACTTCTTTAACTTCACCGAACATAAAAACAACAACAAGTCACAAAGATTCAGTCGATCGACACTTTGATTTTATTTGTGAGAAAAATAAAAGCAGAGAAGAAAATTTTTTCAGTGTTTGAAAAAATCGAAAATTGACTTCCTTTTATAGCCATTTTCAGCAAGGAACGTGTCTGTTCAGTGATATCTGTTCAGACCCATTTTATCCAGAAAGTTGTGTCTTTTGGAAAAAATAACAACTTTTTGGAAAATTGTGTCTGTTAGGAAAATAACGACTTTTTGGAAAGCAACGAATTTTCGAAATGTAACGACTTTTCAGAAAGAGTAACGACTTTTTGGAATGTTACCGTTACCCGCAAATTTATAAGAGATAATTTTAACAGGATTTATTTAATTTAACAAAAACTGATTAAATAAATTTAGTCAAAAAAATTTATCAATCAATCACATCCAAATCCAAATCCAAATCCAAATCAGAAGCCGAGGCCGAGCGAGCGACGACGACGATGGCGCGAGGGGGCATCTTCTTCTTAGCTCTTTAAGAAGTAATGGAAGTGTTTCCTTCTATAAGGACAACAATTTCCCATTCTTTTGCCATTATGGGAGAAATGACTTTTCATTTGCAATTTGCAAATGACTATTCATTTTCCCTCCAAAGTAGTTCCCTCACTTTTCATATTCTCTCTTTTCTTTTTCCATTCACACTTGCGAAATCCCAACAATCCCCCACATGAATGGGGAAGGCTATTGTTAAAACATATGCATGAAAAAACTTGTGTGTCTTGTAGGTAAAGGTTACTCGTATCTGGATAAGTAGGTTTCCCTTTAAACTTTCCATAGTGAACATATATCGGATATACTCGGTCAATCGGTAGATTTGATATCTTTGAACCATCTAGCTTTGGTGTATACCTAGACAACATATGTCACACAATCAACCCTTGAACTGTTCTTCGATCCCATTGTTTTGTTCGTTTCAGCCATGAACACATCTTGGATAGTAAGTGCTTAAAGAACTGGCCTTACCGGATTCTCCTTGAAATGGCTTACACTTCACACTTACATAGGTGATTTCTAAATGTGTTATCCCATAGATACACCATTTGATATTTCCTGTATCAAACTTAGAAACCATTAAAAAGTCCTTATGTCTTTATCCTGGTTACTAAACATTGTCTCATCATGAGAATGGACCATAAAATAATAATAATTTGTCCTTTTCCTTTGACAATGTTGAACCTTCATTAATGACTTTGTTTTATCTCTTTGAACCTAGATCTTAGGATCTCCAGTCTTCTATGTAGAGTTACCGCCACGATGACTTGTTCTCGGCCATAGTCTCATTCCTGTCGATGATTTCTCAACTCCCTCTCTATTTAGGCCTTTTGTAAGTGGATCCGACACATTATCTTTTGACTTCACATAGTCAATTGTGATAATTCCACTAGAGAGTAGTTGTCTCACAGAGTTATGTCTTCGTCTTATGTGACGAGACTTGCCGTTATACATAATGCTTCCAGCACTTCCTATTGCAGCTTGACTATCACAATGTATGCATAAGGGGACATTGGTTTGGGCCAAAATGGAATATCTTCTAAGAAATTCTGTAGCCAATCAACTTCTTCACCTGCCTTGTCTAAAGCAATGAATTCAGACTCAATTGTAGATCGAGCTATACATGTTTGTTTGGATGATTTCCAAGATATTGCTCCTCCACCAATAGTAAAAATGTATCTACTTGTGGATTTTTTTTCAGTTGACCCAGTAATCCAATTTGCATCACTATATCCTTCAAGAACGGCTGGATATTTGTTGTAATGTAAAGCATTGTTTTGAGTGTCATCTAAGTATCCCAAAACTCTCTTCATTGACAACCAATGATAATGATTAGGATTACTTGTGTATCGACTCAGTTTACTGATAGCGCAAGCTATGTCTGGTCGTATACAATTCATGACATACATTAAGCTTCCCAATACGCTAGCATAGTCCAATTGAGACTGACTTTCACCTTTATTCTTTGCAAGATGAAGATTTACATCGCTTGGAGTCTTTGCCCTTTTAAAATTCAAAAATTTGAATTTTTCAAGTATCTTTTGATCTGTTCGATTGTAACAGGGATAAGGATGTTATCAACGGTATGCCAAGGTGCAGAAACATGAATTCTGTATCCATTAATGTACTCAATAATGGACTCCTTTGTACTGTCCTTGTTGACTGTACTATCCAAATTGTAATAAGCATCCCACACATTTTCAATCAGTTTATTGAAATTGCAATCCACAACAATAAAGCTGAATTCATTGTTGTCAGAGTCCGAGTACTTGGCTCTTTTGCGTATGTAATACAAAATGACATCTATGTGCTGTAAAAAGACATAGACATAAATTGTATGAATACTAAAATTGTAAATTGTATAAAAAGAACAGAACTGTGTAAAGCTTACCGAGTCACCAACAAATTGATCTATGTATGCAAGCCTATAGAACCAGATCTTATTTTGGACAGTTACAATATCAAAGTGAAACCACATCTGTAAGCGAGACTTGTTCTTTTTGTATCGCTCTTCTTTGCCAATTCTATCAAAATTCAAATAAAAAGAAAATTTTAAACAAATATACACATATATAATTAAATAAATATATTTAGTAATTACTAAATGATTTACTTTGCGCTATGCCTAACAAGAATCCCTTCATTTAACCATTTCTAGAAATGCAGATATAAAGTTGTAAGATCCACATCCGACATTGCAACAAATGGATGTTTCAATTCAAACGTGTAGTGGAACCTTGATGAACTACCTGAAATGTATAAAAACATTACTTTTAGGTGTGTAAAACACTTATTGATATAATTTTGTTAATATGTAAACTGTATAATTTGTTATACCAAACACTGAACTAAATGTTGTCACATAAGGCAATGTGTTGAATGGGTCTGGACGCCTTTTCCTCTGAATTGGTAATGGTGTGTGTTCGTCTACAGCTAATAAAGTATGTACACAATGCTTCTTTTTGTATTAATTTTTTGTTGATTGTCATCTACACTCTGAAGAGGTTTTGGAAAAATTAAATCTTCCTCAATAACTAATTCATCGGCGTTGGATGATCCTGATTTGTTTGTATCTCCCAATTCTTCTTGCTCCATCTTTTAAGTTTGATAATATATAACATTCAATAATTCCTTACAAAATTTTGACAAAAATATACAAATTAATGATCATATTATATACAACTTAACCCCTTTAATTTACGAAGACAATAACATACAAACGAAGAATTGTTGAATTCTGCTTGATCATTCATGAATTGGGATCCCTCTTTGACCATTTGTACTGGAACATCTTCACATTTATCCGTCTAAATGAATAATATTAGTAATATATACATATGAACATATATTATTAAAAAAATTGATATTCAAGAATTCAAACCTCAAAATTGTTTTGAATCTCAGAAGTATTAGAAGTGTTTTGAAGATCCAAGTTGATTGGAACATTAGAACTGTTGTGAACCTGTCACAAAATTATCTTTGCCTATTACTTTTTTATACATTATTTTATAGTTTGTTGCAAGTTGAATTTTGTTATTACATTATACCATAAAATATTATATATGTTAGATGGGTACTCAATTGTATATGTATAATGATCATATCTGTACATTTAGTATATATATATTTTACAAAATTAATAATATTGTTCATAACAAAAAAAATTACCTCTGAAGAGTGTGCAGGTGATTGCTGAAATGTAACTTTGGGACTAATGATTTGGACATATACTCGAACAAAGTTCTGTAAATATTATTAATAAAATATACATTATATACAAAACGCAATAAAATTTTGAATGACAAAGAAGATAAATAAATATATTACCTCTTGATCAGTTAGATCATTCAAAAAAGATTGACAGTTCAATTCAGAAGGTAAATTCAGAGAAGGTTCTTTGGATTGAACGACACCGACTGCTGGAACTTTACATGGTACTTCTACACCATCACCCTGAAAAGAAGAAAAAATTGTATATACATACATACATATATATATATATATATAATACATGTATTGATCAATATTAACAGAGTTTATCTTCCGCATTCTTTGTTTTGATAGAATCCAACAGACTTTGAAGTTGATTTCAATGAAGTTCCTTAAATCAGTAAATTGTTTCTCCATCTGACATTGAAATGTATAATTAACATTAATGGTATATATAATTTTCATAACAAAACATTTAAATAAAAGAATACCAAAATTTTGAATTGATCAAACTTATCACGTGATATATTGAAATCCTGTGACTTGCTGGTGGATGGAATTTCAGAAGCAACATTTTCTTTAAGCTCAACATTTTTCTTAATGCTTGTACTTGCTGGAACATTAGAAGATTTTTTGGCTGCTTCTTCGGATTTGGTTGCCTACTTATTTTTGCAACATTGACACTTCGAGGAGACTCTCTTAAATTGCGCTGCTTAGAAATGACTCGGGGTGATGACTTATTCTGAATATGACTAATTGTCTTCCTTGATTTCTTCTTAGGAGGAGACAAACAAGTATCAACCTTTTCTTTTCCACGATTATTTATTGGACGTTGAGGATCCTGAAAATCATCATCCGAATCATTTGCCGTTGTTTTTTCTGTTGGCGATTGCTCTGTTTGAACATACTCAGGGGTAATTCAAGAATCTTGAGTTCCATTTCAGTTGGAGTCAGATTCTAAAAAACAAGATGCAAAATATAGACATGTTCATATACGTATAATTATACAGTTCATAAACTTATTTATACATTTAAGTCTATACATATACAGTCCAAACTGTCACGACCCACAAATGGGCGTGATGGCACTCGTCTTATCCCACCAAGACAAGTCAGCCTAAAACTCAACCATTACAACAAAGTGCGAAAATAAACTATAAGTAACCTAATAAAAACCCCAAAACCTGGTAGTCACGTGTACAAGTCTCTAAAGTATTACAATCGATTCAAAAGAAAAACTCAAGTCTCAAATGAACTTGTTTCTAGAATAAAACAAGATCATAATTAAGGAAAAGAAAGTCTGTTGAGATGGAAACAACTATCTCACAAATCTCCAAGAAGCCTTAAAAAAAAGAGAATGACAAGTACAACAAAAATTCAGGCTCATAACCTACAAAAATTTGTAGAAGCAAAGGGTGACTACCAAACCACACGGTACTCAGCAGGTAAACCTCTAAACACTAGCTAAGGGGATGAAATACGGGTACTCCTACCACCCCCAACCAAACCTCCACAACTAAAAGCTGCTTAAAATTAACCCAACCTAACAGCTCACAGTTTACATAGCGCGTAGCTCAATAATAACACTTAGACAAATTACATATCCTCAACAACAATACTTCAGCAAATTACATATCCTCAACAACAATACTTCAACAAATTATATATCCACTATAAAAAGCTCAATATTGATCAATCACAGGTTCCGCAAAAAGGCAATCACAAGATCAGCAAAACACGATATCAAGTTCACTAAAGATAAATATGTGCAATGCAATGGAATACAATGTCAAGTATAATGATGCATGTCTGACCTATTGATACACACCCGTTGTCTCTTAGTCCGGGACCCATGGGGGGACATATCTGTCCATGCATCTGTCGTGGCATATGACACGACCCTCTATAATAGTAACCATCGCGGCGTGCGATACGTACCTTGAAATACAGTATCCATCGCGGCGCGTGAAACGTCCCTCGAAATGGTACATCCTCTTTAAGTTGTCATTCTTTCTTAATGCACATAACACTTTTCACAATCATGTCTCAAAATAGTGCAAATTACATGTTCATACAAAAATAAAGAGGAGATCACCATTTTCATAACATTGCACAATTCACAACAACATCAACAATGATTCAACAAGCCTTTCAAACCATTCTCCATTATAACCACATCACATGCAACCCATTATTCACAATGCCTTTTATTACCCTTTGTTTTCATCATTAGAATTAATCAATGTGGACAAGTCAACCCATCACCAAGTCTCATTACTCCCAAACATATCCCCATATACCACAAGAAAATACACGCATTCCATACACTTAACAAGAGTTTAGAAATTCACTTGCCTCAAATAGTCGAACAATGACTCTAGAACTTGAGCCTTCTCTTTTCGTTGAGCTTCCAAATCAATGCAATCTATTCAAGTAAATATTCACTATAAGATTTCAAAGCTTACAACATCCCTATTATTATAGGTTTATCTTAGACCCAAAATATCACCTAAATCTATGATCAAGTTTCTAACTTTCAAGCTTAAAGTTAAGTTTCAACTCTTGTCCAATATCATAATTCAAATGGCATGTATATGATATAATAGATATAATATTTAATTTTATATCTCAATATGTCAAAACTTAACTCATAGTGTGATAATAATGATAGAAATAAGTCAAGTTACCAATGACCCACGGATAGAACACCACCTCCGAACCTAAGGATCCATCCGTCTTTATTGTATCTCCAATTCAATCAATCATTGCATATCCTTTATAAATTAAATTTTCAATAATCAAATAATCTACCAAATATAATAATTTGATGATTTTAAGACATATTTTTTTTTAAAAAGGAACACAAACAGTAAGCTAATAATTTTCTTCACTCTTTCGTGCAAAATTAATTGCCCCTACATCAATCATTGGCAACATGATTACCCAATGATTTTGCAACAATTGTTATATAACAGAATCCAAAGAACAATTTATATTCCACTGTAAATTCAACTATATTCTATTAAATATTGTTCCATTAATGTCTAACCAAAACTTTATATTACAGAATTTAAGATTTGCATTCGGTTATGAAAAGAGCTAACAATTCTTACTTGTATAGGGTGCCCTCGCCTCCGATGCAACCCAGCCCAGGTAATTTTCTCCCCTTCTTATTATCTTTATTAATTTTTATATATATATATATATATAATAAATCCTACTACTTATTTAGTATATAAGGGTCAAATAGTATAGATCTTAAATAATTTATCACTTAAGCCATTTAACTATTGATTAAGTTATTTATCTACAATTACCCATCAATTAATCAACTCAATTTAAACGAATAGTTCAAGATTCTGAAAAATAACATATCGGGTCATTACACAAACATTTAATTGCTTTATTATATAGTTTACAAGTTATATATACAATAAGCCAATATTTATACAATTAGGATAATTATATGCATATTTATCATTTTCAGACAGTTATATAACTAATAATATGTAACGACCTGTTTAGTCGTTTTGAGCAGCAGATTTTATTTCTGGAAAATTGGCCGAAGCAACGGACCCCACGACGGACCGTCACAGGCACGACGGACCGTCGCAGGGTCTCGTTTCAATATACTTAGGAATTCTGAAATTGGGTACTGAAAATCGACTCTCTGAACTTCGTAACGGACTTGCAGGACGGACCGTCACATGTGTGACGACCGTCACAGACTCCTTAGTGAAAACTGGGGTCCTGGCCTTACGACGACCTGTGTGACGGACCATCGCAGGCACGACGGGCCGTCACAGGTTGCGCAAATCCCAGGCAGAATTCGGATTTCTTTACACGTTTTAAGGGGTTTTGGACTATTCTTTCCTTATTATAAGTTAGAGGGTTAATATTATAAGTCTAATTACTTGGGGGTTAAAAAGAGGTAACCTTAAGGTAATTAGTGGGTTCTATTGTCCTCTTTTACACTTAATTATATGTTAATTAGGGTAAAAGAAAGAGGTTTTGAATAAAAGAAAACAGAAAGAACAAGAGAGAAAGGGAGGAGTCGATCGAATTGGGAGAGGAGAAAGAGAAGCAGAACAAGGCTTTGGGAAAATTCTTGCTTGATCCTAGTCTTCGGTGGAGGTAGGTTATGGTTTTACGATATTCGTAGTGAACTCTTAATAGTGAATGATATGTATGGTGGTATTGTAAACCTGTCTATAGCTTAATTGTATGCTTGATGAATATGATTATGTGATTTGATAAAACAAGCATGATGAAAACCATTGAATCCCAAATCTTGAAAGAAACTTTAATCTACGTTATTATGATGATGCCTTGGTACAAAAGAAGGCTTGATGAATTAAAGTAATGGGATTGGTGATGCCTTGGTATAGAGAAGGCTTGATGAACGGATAGAATTAGGTTAGTGGATCGGAGTGTCACGTTCCGACACATATTATTAGTGGATCGGAGTGTCACGTTCCGACACATATAAATTAGTG
>JAKWJD010000702.1:0-17654 GCA_027705065.1 Solanum peruvianum
ACTTACCTCGAGAGCATCTAGGTGACGTATATTCTTGCTTCCACAACTATTCCTCTATATATCGGCTATGTCTAAGGCTATGATGATTTGTCATATCTATGGTAGTGCTTCTTAGAGTCATTGAGATTTTACGTTTCATATCGTATTAAAGGTTTCATAATCTTGATAAAACGTTAATCTTTGGTAATACTCCTTGCTTGTTCACGTTGATTGTTCTATTGAGTTATAAGAAATGATTTAAATTGCATATGGTTTCTCATAATATTCTGCTTGTGCATAGAGTCATTTATCATTTCACCGAGTCCCGGGCCGGGTAATGTTCGTGCGGAGTTTCTTGAATAAGTCACTGAGTCCCTCACTAGAGGGTTGGGTATGTATACTATATATATGATTAGTGATGAGGATGGTTATTATGATGATGATGACGGAGATGATGTGATGATTATTTTTCCGAGCCCCTTACTAGGGAAGCTGGGCACCTTATATGTTAATGATATGCATGATTTTCACTTAAAAGGGTACATGTGTAGCGATATTTTGTTTGGACTTACCATATTGGTATCCTGTCATCTTAACCTTATCGTTTACATACTAAGTACATTGTCCGTACTTACCCCCCTTTCCTCGGGGGGCTGCCTTTCATGCCCGCAGGTGTAGACGCACAGTTTGGTGATCCTCCGACCTAGGATATCTACTCTGCTGATTGGGAGAGCTCCATTGTTCCGGAGCCCAGTCGTTTTGGTACATAACTTTTTGTGTAGTCTTTTGCTTGTCTATGGGTATAACGGGGCGCTGTCCCATTGAGTTCACTACTGTACTCTTACAGGTCTGTGGACATTATGTGGGTTGTATATTAGTGTTTTGGATAATGGTCTGGACATGGTTTTTTTGGGATGCCCGCTTGTACAGGGGCAACCTTGTCGGCTGTGTACATCATTGTGTATTGTGTAGTGGCAGCCTTGTCGGCTTACGCATGCTATTATGCTTTGGATAGTGGCGGCCTTGTCGGCTCGCGTATGTTGTTACGGTTGAATGGTTATGACTCCTTATGAGACAGGTCCACTATATATATATATGATGTTAGGTTTGGCTTGATTTGATTAAATTCCATATTGTCTTAGTTTTAGTTTGTTATACTTAGCAGGTTTGTATGTGGGTGTCCAAAACGGGCACTAGTCACGGCCCATCGGGTTGGGTCGTGGCAGAGCTAAAGTCGATAAATTCTTGCGTTTGAAGCAACATGGCAGGAGCGTTCGAGAGTATAGCCTCGAGTTTGATTAATTGGCTAGGCATGCGCCTACTATTGTGGTTGGTATGACACACAAGGTACATCATTATGTGTTGGGATTGGATCGTTATCTGATTGACGGTTGTATGGTAGTGACTCTTCAGCCAGGTATGGATATTGCTCAGGTGCAGGCATATACACAGGGGGTAGAGGATCGGCACCGGGGACGTCAACCAGATAGAGATCATAATAGAGACCAGCATAAGAGGGCTAGATCTGCAGGTTATCCTGACGAGTTTCGATGCGGGCAGTCTCAGCAGCATGTTAGATTTTCTTCCCAGCTAGCACAAATTTCACCCCCACGTTCCATGTGTACGGGGTTCGAACGTACGGGATATTCAGAAGCTGGTCAGAGCTCTAGGGCGTCAGGGTCACAGCTATGTCAAAGGCAATGATGATTTGAGCCAGTCGAGGCCACCTATGCCTCGGTGTTCTCGCTGTGGTAGGTCCCATCCTGGGGAATGTCGTTGGGCTACAGATGAATGTTTTTCTTGCGGCCGTCAGGGTCATACTATGAGGGAGTGTCACCTTAGAGGTAGTGCAGGTGGTATGGCACAGCCTACTAGGTCCGTTGCTGATTCATCTTTTTTTGTGGCTATGCGCTCTACGGGGCAGGGTATTCAGGCGCCAGCACGCTGTTGTAGAGGACGTGGTGGGGCTTCCAGTTCTAGCGGATCCTCGAACCGTATATATGCTTTGACTAGTAGGCAATATCAGGAGGCGTCACCTAATATGATCACAGGTATATTATCATTATTCTCTCGAAGTGTGTATGCATTTATAGACCCAAGTTCCTTCTTATCATTTATATCTCCCTTCGTTGCTAGTAGGATAGGAATATAGTCTGAGTTTATAGAACCATGTGAGGTAGCTATACGTGTAAGAGATTATATCATAGCTACACGAGTGTATATGAATTGTTCAGTGGTTATATATAGTCACCGTACCGTAGCAGATCTAATAGAGTTAAATATGATTGAGTTTGATATTATCATGGGCATGGATTGGTTGGCTGCTTGTTATGCTAATGTTGATTGTAGAGGAAAGATAGTTCGATTTCAATTTCAAGGGGAACCGATTATAGAGTGGAAGGGGAGTACATTATCGTCGAAAGGTAAGTTCATTTCATACCTTAAGGCCAGGAAGATGGTTAGAAAAGGCTATATTTATCATCTGGCTTAGGTGCATGACATAAAGGTAGAGACACCGACTCTTCAACCAGTCCCGTAAGTTAATGAATTTCCCGATGTATTCGAGAGGAACTTCCTCTTTATATACATATGACGTAGGGGTTGGCTTGATTTTATTAAATTCCATGTTGTCTTAGTTTCAGTTGGTTATACTTAGCAGGTCTGTATGTGGCTGTCCAAAACGGGCACTAGTCACGGCCCATCGGGTTGGGTCGTGACAAAGAGTGGTACCAGAGCGGTTCTTCCTCGGAAGTTTATACAGACCGTGTCTAGTAGAGTTTTGGTTATCGGTGTGTTGTGGCACGACATCTATAAACAGG
Source organism: Solanum peruvianum (assembly GCA_027705065.1). Classification (NCBI taxonomy): domain Eukaryota; kingdom Viridiplantae; phylum Streptophyta; class Magnoliopsida; order Solanales; family Solanaceae; genus Solanum; species Solanum peruvianum. Next base: position 2,799 of record JAKWJD010000702.1, read on the forward strand.
ATGCTTCAGGACATTTAGGATGTAATCCTTTCTTCTTATTCTAGATCGTGCGATAGAGCTATTTTAACAGGATAATCCCTCTCTAATGAATTTCTGTGTTTCCAGCTATGCCTTCAAAGAAAGCGACAGCCGCCTAGAAGGAAAAATTTGTAGCAGAAGGTACTAGTCAGACCCGGAGAGTTACTAGGGCCCGTGCCCAGTCTATGCCTGGTATTGTGCTCCCGTCAGAGAGCTCTGCGATACCGCCACCGCCAAAGGAGCTTAGACAGCAGCAGCTCCAGTTAGGGGGACACCAACAACAGCCCCCGAGGATCTAGCACATGAACCTACAGCTCCTCTACCAGGGGCGGAGGATAGGGCCATGAGAGATGCAGTTAAGTTGCTAACTAGATTAGTGGCAGGTCAGGCTCAGAGGCATGAACTAGGAGTTGATCATGCGGACAGATCTGATAGCTTAAGGGCTCATGACTTCTTAAGTTGTAATCCTCCAGAGTTCTTTGGGTCAAGGCCCCAGGAGGATCCTCAAGAGTTTATTCGTCAAATGCAGCGTACATTGAGGATAATCAAGGCATCAGAGACCGAGTCTTTTAAGTTGGCTACGTATCATTTGCGGGATGTAGCTATTAATTGGTATGAGTCTTAAGAATTATCTAGGGGTGAGGGTGCTTCTCCAGCGGTATGTGATGAATTTGTGGAGGCGTTCGAGGGCCACTTCCTACCTCCAGAGATAAAGCAAGCTAGAGTCGATAGATTCTTGCGTTTGAGGCAGAATGGCAGGAGCGTTCGAGAGTATAGCCTCGAGTTTGATTCATTAGCTAGGCATGCACCTACTATGGTGGCTGATATGACAGACAGGGTACATCGGGGGATTGGATCGTTATCTGATTGACGGTTGTATGGCAGTGACACTTCAGCAAGGTATGGACATCTCTCGGGTGCATGCATATGCACAGGGGGTAGAGGATCGGCACCGGGGACCTCAGCTAGATAGATATTATAATAGAGGCCAGCATAAGAGGGCTAGATCAGCAGGTTATCCTGACGAGTTTCGAGGCGGGCAGTCTCAGCAGCATGTTAGATTTTCTTCCCAGCCAGCACAAAGTGCACCCCCACGTTCCATGAGTAGGGGATTCGATCATACGGGATATTCAGAAGCTAGTCAAAGCTCTAGGGTGTCAGGGTCACAGATGGGCAGGGGTTTGAGCCCGCCGAGGCCACCTTTTCCTCGGTGTTCTCGCTGTGGTAGATTCCATCCTGTGGAATTTCGTTGGGCCACAGGTACGTGTTTTTCTTACGGCCGTCAGGGCGATACTATGAGGGAGTGTCACCTTAATGGTAGTGCAGGTTGTATGGCACAGCCTACTGGGTCAGTTGCTGGTTCATCTTCTTCTGTGGTTGTGCGCCTTACGGGGAAGGGTATTCAGGCGCCAGCAGGCTGTGGTAGAGGACATGGTGGAGCTTCAAGTTCTAGCGGTTCTTCGAACCGTATATATGCTTTGACTAATAGGCAGGATCAGCAGGCATCACCTAATGTGATAATAGGTATATTATCACTATTGTGCCGAAAGTGTGTATGCATTGATGTACCCAGGTTCCACCTTATCATTTATATCTCCCTTTGTTGCTAGTAGGATTGGAATAAAGTCTGAGTTGATAGAACCATTTAAGGTAGCTACACCTGTAGGAAATATTGTCTTAGCTATGCGAGTATATAAGAATTGTTTAGTAGTTATGTATAGTCATCGTACCGTAACAGATGTAATAGAGTTAAATATGATTGAGTTTGATATTATCATGGTCATGGATTGGTTGGCTGCTTGTTATGCTAATGTTAATTACAGAGGAATGATAGTTCGATTCCAGGGGAACTGATTATAGAGTTGAAGGGGAGTACAGTATCACCGAAAGGTAAGTTCATTTCATACCTTAAGGCCCGAAAGATGGTTAGAAAAGGCTATTTTTATCATCTGGTTTGGGTGCATGACATAAAGGCAGAGGCACTGACTCTCTAATCAGTCCCGGTTGTTAATGAATTTCTCGATGTATTCCAAGAGGAACTTCCGACCTTCCTCCAGAACGAGAAATAGAGTTTACTATAGATGTAGTGCCAGATAGCCAGCCTATATCTATACCTCCTTATAGAATGGCACCTGCTGAGTTGAAAGAATTGAAAGAGCAATTGAGAGATTTGCTGGAAAACGGCTTCATCAGGCCTAGTATGTAACCTTGGGGAGCACCGGTACTATTTGTGTGGAAGAAGGATGAATCTCTACGGATGTGTATTAATTACAGGCAGCTGAACAAAGTAACAGTAAAGAACAGGTATCCCCTCCCAAGGATTGACGATCTATTTGACTAGTTGCAGGGTGCTAAGTGTTTTTCAAAGATAGACTTGCGGTCAGGTTATCATCAGGTGCGGGTAAGGGATGAAGATATTCCAAAGACAGCATTCCGGACCCCATACGGGCATTATGAGTTTAGAGTGCAGTCTTTTGGGCTGACTAATGCTCAAGCAGTGTTTATATATTTAATTAATCGAGTGTTTAAACCATTTCTTGATATGTTTGTTATTGTATTTATAGATGATATTCTGTTCTATTCACGTTCAGAAGAGGAGCATGCAGACCATTTAAGGATGGTACTTAGGGTGCTTCAGCACCAGAACTTGTATGCATTCTTGGGACATATTATTAGAGCTGATGGTATTCGGGTACACATGTAGAAGATTGAGGCGGTAAAGACTTGGCCCAGACCTACAACACCTACTGAGGTACGCAAATTTCTGGTATTAGCAGGATATTACAGGAGATTCGTAGAAAAGTTTGCTTCAATTTCAGCGCCTTTGACAAGGCTAACTCAAAAGGCAGCCAAGTTCCAATAGACAAATGCTTGTGAGCGAAGCTTCCAGCTATTGAAAGACAAATTGACTACAGCTCCAGTCCTAACTCTTCCGGAGGGACCAGACGGCTATGTTATTTATTGTGATGCTTCGTGTGTTGTTCTAGGATGTGTATTGATGCAGCATGGCAAAGTTATAGCCTATGCCTCCCGAAAGATTAGGAAGCATGAAAAGATCTATCCTACTCACGATCTGGAGTTAGCGGTCGTGGTTCATGCCTTGAAGATATGGAGGCATTATTTATATGATGTCCTATGGACATCTATACAGATCATATGAGTCTCCAATACATCTTTAAGCAGAATGAGTTGAACATACGACAGAGGCGATGGTTAGAGTTTCTAAAGGATTATGATGTTGATATTTTATATCATCCAGGGAAAGCGAATCTTGTAGCAGATGCTCTTAGCCGTAAGTCCATGGGTAGCTTGAAAGATGTACAACCAGAAAGGAGGGATATGGTTCCGGAGATTCAGCGGTTATCTAGCCTTGGAGTCCGTCTGGCTAATTCAGAAGATAGTGGAGTTTCTATTCGAGAGGTTCCTGAGTCCTCAATCATAGATGAGGTAAAGAGACCCCAATACGAGGACCCTATTCATGCACAGTATAGAGATGCAGCTCTTCAAAAGGAAAAGACACCATTTAAGGTTACACCCGACGGAGTGTTACGATATGAAGGCAGATTGTGTGTACCCGATATTTCCGAGCTACGACGGCATGTTATAGGATAGGAACACACTGCCTTTTATTCTATTAAACCAGGATCAACGAAAATGTATTATGAACTCAGATGCTTATATTGGTGTGATGGCGTGAAAAAAGACATAGCGGAGTTTGTTCCTCAGTACCCGAATTGTCAACAAGTCATGATCAAACATCAAAAGCCTGGTGGATTATTACAGGAGATAGAGATCCCAACTTGGAAATGGGAGATAATTAATATGGACTTGATTAGAGGCTTACCTCGCAGTCAATAGAAGTATGACTCTATATGGGTTATTGTAGATAGACTGACGAAATCAGCCCACTTTCTTCCTGTCTGGACTACTTATTCGGCTGAAGATTATGCAAGGTTATATGTCAGGGATATAGTGAGACTTAATGGGGTTCCCACGTCCATTATATCAGACAGAGGAGCTCAATTTACAGCCAACTTTTGGAGATCGTTTCAGAAGGGATTGGGGACACAAGTGAACCTTAGCCCAACATTTCACCCTCAGACTGATGGGCAGGCTGAGCATACTATTCATACATTAGAAGATATGTTGAGGGCCTGTATTATTGACTTCAAAGGTAGCTGGGATTACAACTTGCCCCTCATTGAGTTTGCCTATAATAATAGCTACCATTCTAGTATCAAGATGGCACCGTACGAGGCCTTATATGGGAGGAAGTGCAGATCACCTATTGGTTTGTTTGATGTTGGTGACACTAAGTTCATAGGCCCGGATGTGGTTCAGCAAGCTATTGACAAGGTGAAGCTTATTCAAGAAAGATTATTAGTAGCCCAGAGTCGACAGAAGTCATATGCAAACAATCGGCGTCGAGATTTAGAGTTTCAGATTGGTGACTGGGTATTCCTGAAAGTAACATCCATGAGGGGTGTGATGAGATTCGATAGGAAGGAAAAGCTCAGTTCGAGATACATTGGTCATTATCAGGTTGTTCGTAGGATAGGCAAGGTTGCCTATGAGTTGGATCTACCATCTGATTTGGAGGCGGTACATCCAGTCTTCGATGTATCGATGCTACGTAAATGTATTGGTGATCCTTCTAGGGTATTCCCTGTAGATGATGTTCAGGTAATAGAGGAGTTGTCATATGAGGAGAAACCCGTAGCTATACTTGATGGCCAGGTTAGAAGGTTACGTACTAAGGATGTGGCTTCCGTCAAAGTGTTGTTGCAAAATAATAATAGGGAGGAGATGACTTGGGAAGCGGAAGACGAAATGAAGAATAAGTATCCTTACTTGTTCCCCGTACCTGCAGGTAATTCAATTCCTAGCTTGACTATATTAATTGACAAACTAGATTATGTAGTAAGTTGTGACTGCGTGAGGCATCTGTAAGTTCCGGAATGCATGTTGATAGGTATAAATTTTAGAGCGACCTCGCTCGAATTTGTTTTTGTAAGACTCTAACTTAACATTCGAGGACGAATGTTCCTAAGGGGGGAGAGATGTTATGCCTTGTGTATTTATACGTAGTGCGCGTCATGATCTAGTAGACATAACTCCAGGGAATGAGATTTTTTTTTAAGTTCCAAGTGATTAAAGAAATATTAAGCAAGGGTGTTAATTCCAAATGTGATATTAAGTATGATTTGGCTAATGTAAGTGCAATTAACTTTATGTGAGGGATTAATTAGTGGCAGATTAAGATTAATTTAATCCAGTGGACCCCACCACTCAAGGCAATAATAAAAGGAATCAGATTGGGATCTGGCCTTAGTGGGACACGTGTAGAGGGGGCCTTCCTCCACTCCATACTATTAATGAGGTGGTGAAATCCACTCCATACTATATAAAAGGTGGTGAAATGCATTGCAGCATATCATCTTCTTGACCAGTTGGCCTAGGCAGCCATGGAAATGGAGAAAACCAACCCTGCAACTCTTGGCCAGCAGCAACAAATAATTTGGTTAGTGATCTCTTTGCTTGGTGTGTTAATTATTTAGAATACCTTTGTTAATTATCCATTAATATTAACAAGGGGTCGTGACCAGTAGCTTACGAAGTTTGTTTTAGTTATTGAATGTGCTAAGTATGAATGGAAACAATAATCAGATTATTAGTGTTTTGTGGGAGAATTATTTAAAAGTTATACCCTCGGTGTTCGTTGTTTCGCTGCTATGGTTGCCGAGATTGTTATCTTCTATGTGTTCACTACTCTGTTTTCCATCATCCGTCCGTCATCATCCCAATATCATAATCATAACATCCTCATCACCAACATATATCTATTAATACATACCCGAGCAACGACAGTCCTCTCGGCAACCATAGTAACGAGCAATGACAACCGAGCGATAACTCGTTTTATAATTCGCAACACATCTACCTTATCGTATAAATTCTTTGTAGTTTATAACCATAATAACATTAACACATACATAACGCCAAAATAGAATTTCCCGCAGTTTGATTTAATCAAAACAGCCCAAACACTAACACGAGACCATTAATAATTCGATTATGGTTTTCGTTCATACATAGAACATTCAATAACTAAAACAAATTTCCTAAGCTACAGGTCACTCCCCCTTCAAAGGAATTAACACACCAAGCAAAGAGATTACTAACCAAATTCTTTGCAGTGGCTGGCGAAGAGTTTCATGGTTGGGTTCTCCATTTCCATGGCTGCCTATGCCAAGTGGTGAAGAATATGATATGTTTGAAATTCATTTCACCACCTCATTTATAATATGAAATGGAGGCAGCCCCCCTTCTACACGTGCCCCACTAAGGCCAGCTCCCAATCTGATTTCTTTTAATTTTCCTTCAGTGGTGGGGCCCACTAGATTAATTTAATCCTAACCAGCCACTAATTAATACCTCAATTAAAGTTTATGGCACTTACATTAGCCAAATCATACTTAATATCACATTTGGAATTAACATCCTTGCCTTATATTTCTTTAATCACTTAGAACTTAAAATAAAATATCATTCCCCGGACTTACATCTACTAGTTCATGACGCGCACTACGTATAAAAATACGAGGCATAACATCCTTACCCCTTAGGAACATTCATCCTCGAATGTTAAGTTAGCGTCTTACAAAAAAATTTCGAGCGAGGTCTCTCTAACAGTTATACCTATCAACCTGCATTCCGTAACTTACAGATGCCTCACAGAGTCACAACTTACTACATAATCTCGTTTATCAATCAATATAGTCAAGCTAGGAATTGAATTACTTGCAGGTACGGGGAACAAGTAAGGATACTTATTCTTCATTTCGTCTTCCGCTTCCCAAGTCATCTCCTCCCTATCATTATTTTGCCACAAACACTTTGACGAAAGCAACATCCTTAGTATGTAACCTTCTAACCTAGCGATCAAGTATAGCTACGGGTTTCTTCTCATATGAGAACTCCTCTGTACCTACCCGAACATCATCTACAGGGAATACTCTAGAAGGATTTCCAATACATTTACGTAGCATCGATACATGGAAGACTGGATGTACCACCTCCATATCAGATGGTAGATCCAACTCATAGGCAACCTTGCCTATCCTACGAACAATCTTATAAGGCCCAATGTATCTCGGACTGAGCTTCCCCTTCCTGGCGAATCTCATCACACCCTTCATGGGTGATACCTTTAGGAATACCCAGTCACCAATCTGAAACTCCAAATCTCGACGCCGATTATCTGCATATGACTTCTGTCGACTCTATGCTGCTAATAAGCTTCACCTTGTCAACAGCTAGTTGAATCATATTCGTGCCTATTAACTTAATCTTGCCAACATCAAACCAACCAATAGGTGACCTGCACTTCCTCCCATATAAGGCCTTTACTGTGCCATCGAGATACTAGAATGGTAGCTATTATTATAGGCAAACTAAATGAGCGGCATGTGGTCATCCCAGCTACCTTTGAAGTTAATAATACAGGCCCTCAACATATCTTCTAATGTCTGAATAGTACGCTCATCCTGCCCATCAATCTGAGGGTGAAAGCCTGTGCTAAGGTTCACCTGTGTCCCCAATCCCTTCTGAAATGATCTCCAAAAGTTGGCTGTAAGTTGAGCTCCTCTGTCTGATATAATGGACGTGGGAACCCCATGAAGTCTCTCTATCTCCCTGACATATAACCTCGCATAATCTTCAGCCGAATAAGTAGTCCTGACTGGAAGAAAATGGGCCGATTTCATCGGCCTATCTACAATAACCCATAAAGAGTCATACTTCTGTTGAGTGTGAGGTAAGCCTGTAATGAAGTGCATATTAATCATCTCCGATTTCCAAGTCGGGATCTCTATCTCCTATAATAATCCACCAGTGTTTTGATGTTCGATCTTGACTTGTTGACAATTCAGGCACTAAGCAACAAACTCTGCTATGTTCTTTTTTCATGCCATCCCACAAGTATAAGCATCTGAGGTCATGATACATTTTCGTTGAACCTGCGTTAATAGAATAACGTAAAGAGTGTTCCTCTCCCATAACCTGCCATCGTAGCCCCGCAATATCGGGTACACACAATATACCTTCAAATTGTAACACTCCGTTAGGTGTAACCTTAAATGGGGTCTTTTCCTTTTCAAGAGCTGCATCTCTATACTATGCAAGAATAGGGTCCTCGTATTGGTGTCTCTTTACCTCATCTATGATTGAGGACTCAGCAACCTCTCCAATAGAAACTCCACTATCTTCTGAATTAGCCAGACGGACTCCAAGACTGGATAGCCGCTGAATCTCCCGAACCATCTCCCTCCTTTCTGGTTGTACATCTGTCAAGCTACCCATGGACTTACGGCTAAGAGCATCTGTTAGAACATTCACTTTCCTTGGATGATATAAAATATCAACATCATAATCCTTTAGCACTCCAACCACCGCCTCTGTCGTAAGTTCAGCCCCTTCTTTTAAAGATATATTGGAGACTCTTATGATCTGTATAGATGTCCACATGGACACCATATAAAATTCCTCCATATCATCAAGGCATGAACCACGACTGCTAACTCCAGATCGTCAGTAGGATAATTCTTTTCATGCTTCCTAAGCTTTCAGGAGGCATAGGCTATTACTTAGCCATGCTGCATCAATACACATCCTAGCCCAACACCCGAAGCATCACAATAAATAACATAGCCGTCTGGTCCCTCCGGAAGAGTTAGGACTGGAGTTGTAGTCAATTTGTCTTTCAATAGCTGGAAGCTTCGCTCACAAGCATCAATCCACTTGAGTTAGCCTTGTCAAATGCGCTTAAATTGAGGCAAACTTTTCTACCAATCTCCTGTAATATCCTGCTAACCCCAGAAAGTTGCGTACCTCAGTAGGTTTCGTAGGTCTGGGTCAAGTCTTTACCGCCTCAATCTTCTACGTGTCTACCTGAATACCATCAGCTCCAAAAATATGCCCTAAGAATGCCACTGAAGTCAACCAGAACTCGCACTTAGAAAACTTAGCATACAACTTCTGTTATTGAAGCACCCTAAGTACCGTCCTGAAATGGTATGCATGCTCCTCTTCTGAACGTGAATAGACCAGAATATCGTCTATAAATACAATAACAAACATATCAACGAATGGTTTAAACACTCGATTCATTAAATCCATAAACACCGCTGGAGCATTAGTCAGCCCAAAAGCCAGCACTCTAATCTCATAATGCCCGTATCGGGTCCGTAATGTTGTCTTTGGAATATCTGCCTCCCTTACCCGCACCTGATGATAACCTGACCGCAAGTCTATCTTTGAAAAACAATTAGCACCCTGCAACTAGTAAAATAGATCGTCAATCCTTGGGAGGGGATACCTGTTCTTTACTATTACTTTGTTCAGCTGCCTATAATCAATACACATCCGCAGCGACCCATCCTTCTTCCTCACAAACAGTACCGGTGCTCCCCAATGTGACTTACTAGGCCTGATGAGCCCTTTTCTAGCAAATCTCTCAATTGCTCTTTCAATTCTTTCAAATCATCAGGTGCCATTCTATAAGGAGGTTTGGATATAGGCAGGGTATCTGCCAGTTACATCTATAGTAAACTCTATCTCTGCTATGGAGGAAGGCCTGGAAGTTCCTCTGGGAATACATCGGGAAATTCATTAAGTACCAGGACTGAATTAAGAGTTGGTGCCTCTGCCTTTATGTCATGCACCCGAACCAGATTATAAATATAGCCTTTTCTAACCATCTTCTTGGCCTTAGGTATGAAATGAAGTTACCTTTTGACAATATTGTACTCCCCTTCCACTCTAAAATTGGTTCCCCTGGAAATTGAAATCGAACTATCTTTCCTCTGCAATCAACATTAGCATAACAAGCAGCCAGCCAATCCATGCCCATGATAATATAAAACTCAATCATATTTAACTCTATTAGATCTGCTACGGTACAGAGACTATATATAACCACCGAACAATCCATATATACTCGCGTAGCTATGACAGAAACTCCTACATGAGTAGCTACCTCAATTGGTTCTATCAACTCAGACTCTATTCCGATCCTACTAACAACGAAGGGAGATATAAATGATAAGGTGGAACCTGGGTCTATCAATGCATACACACTTTAGGAGAATAGTTATAATATACCTGTAATCACATTAGGTGACGCCTCCTGATACTTCCTACTAGTCAAAGCATATATACGATTCGAGGGACCGCTAGAACTAGAAGCTCCACCATGTCCTCTACCACGGCCTGCTGGCTCCTGAATACGCTACCCCCTAGGGCGCAGAGCCACAAAAGAAGATGAACCAGCAACGGACCCAGTAGGCTGTGCAATACCACCTGCTTTACTTCTAAGGTGACACTCCCTCATAGTATGACCCTGACGGCCGCAAGAAAAACATGCACCTGTATCCCAACGACATTCCCCAGGATGGGACCTACCACAACGAGAACACCGAGGCAAAGGTGGCCCTAACTGGCTCAAACCCTTGCCCATTTGTGACTCTGACGCCCTAGAGCTCTAACCAGCTTCCGAATATCTCATACGATCGAACCCCCTACACATGGAATGTGGGGTGCACTCTGTGCTGGATGGGAAGAAAATCTAGCATGCTGCTGAGACTGCCCGCCTCGAAACTCGTCAGGATAACCTACTGATCTAGCCCTCTTATGCTGGCCTCTATTATAATATCTATCTGGCTGAGGTCCCCGGTGCCGATCCTCTACCCCCTGTGCATATGCTTGCACCCGAGCAATGTCCATACCTGGCTGAAGAGTCACTGCCATACAACCGTCAATAAGATAACGATCCAATCCCTTCATATAACGATGTACCCTATCTGCCATATCAGCCACAATAGTAGGCGCATGCCTAGACAATGAATCAAACTCGAGGCTATACACTCGAACGCTCATGCCATTCTGCCTCAAACGCAAGAATCTATCGACTCTAGCTCGCTTCATCTCTACAAGCAGGAAGTGCCCTGGAAATCCTCCACAAAGTAATCACTTACCGCTGGAGGAGCACCCTCACCCCTAGATAACTCCCAAGACTCATACCAATTAATAGCTACATCCCGCAAACAATACGTAGCCAACTCAAAAGACTCGGTCTCTGAAGCCTTGATTATCCTAATGTACACTGCATTTTATGAATAAAATCTTGTAGATCATCCTGGGGCCTTGACCAAAAGAACTCTTAAGGATTACACCTTAAGAAGTCATGATCCCTTAAGCTATCAAATCTGTCCGCATGATCAACTCCTAGTCCATGCCTGCGAACCTGACCTGCCACTAATCTAGTCAGAGACTGAACCACATCTCTCCTGGCCCTATCCTCCGCCCCTGACTGAGGAGATGGAGGTTCAGGTGCTGGGGCCTCGGGGGCTTGTGGTGGTATCACCCGATCTGGAGTTGCTGTTGCTCTAAGCTCCTCTGGCGGGTGGTGGTGTAGTATAGCTCTCCGATTGGAGCACAATACCAGGCATAGACTAGGCACGGGCCCTAGTAACTCTCCGGGTCTTACTAGTACCTTCTGCTACCGATTTGCCCTTCTGGGCGGCTGTCACTTTCTTTGGAGGCATAGCTGAAAACACAGGGATTCGTTAGAGGGGGATTATCTCCTGTTAATATAGCTCTATCACACGATCTAGAATAAGAAGAAAGGATTACATCCTAAATGACCTGTAGCTTCCTGTTTTAGATGTGGTGCACAACACAACGATAAAAAAGACTCTATTAGACACGGTATGTAGACACTTCCGAGGAAGAACTACTCTGATACCACTCTTTGTCACGACCAAACCCGATGGGCCGTGACAAGTGCCTGTTATGGACACTCACATACAAACCTCCTAAGTATAACCAACTGAAACTAACACAATAAGGAATTTAATCAAATCAAGAAAACCCCAACCCCATATATATATAAAGTGGACCTTTCTCATAAGGAGTCATAACCATTCAACCGTAACAACATACGCGAGACGACAAGACCTCCAGTATCCAAAGCATAATATCATACGCAAGTCGACAAGGCTGCCACTACACAATACACAATGATGTACGCAGCCGACAAGGCTGCCTTTGTACAAGCGGGCATCCCAATCAAACCATGTCCAGACCATTATACAAAACATATATATGCAACCCACATAATGTCTACAGACCTCTAGGAGTATAGTAGTGAAACTCGACGGGATAGGGCCCCACCATACCCATAGACAAGCTACAGAAAAAGTTATGTACGAAAATGACTAGGCTTCGGAAAAGTGGAGCTCTCTCAATCAGCCTAGTAGATATCCTAGGCGGGAGGATCACTGAACTGTGCGTCTACACCTGCGGGCATGAAACGCAGCCACCTAGGAAAGGGGGTCAGTACGGACAATGTACTGAGTATGTAAAGCATAAGGTATAGATGAAAGGATACCAACATGATCAGTCGAAACAAGATATCGCTACACATGTACCTTTTAAGTGAAAATCATGCATATCTTTAACATATAAGGTGCCCAGCTTCCCTAGTAAGGGACTCGGCAAAATAATCATCATATATATACATCATACATACCCGGCCCTCTAGTGAGTGACTCGGTGACATATGCAAGAAACTCCGCACGAACATTATCCGCCCCGGGACTCGGTGAAATGATAAATGACTCTATACACGAGCAGAATATTATGAGAAACCATATGCAATTAAAATCATTTCTTATAATTCAATAGAACGATCGACGTGAACAAGCAAGGAGTATTACCAAAGATTAACGTTTTATCAAGATTATGAACCTATAATACGATATGGAAATGTAAAATCTCAATGACTCTTAGAAGCACTACCATAGATATGAGAAAGCACCATAGCCTTAGACATAGCCGATATATAGAGGAATAGTTGTGGAAGCAAGAATATAGGTCACCTAGACGCTCTAGAAGTAAGTATCAAACCTGTCCATTATTCGCTCATTTTTAAAAGTCATGCGAAACAAAGAAAGAAAGGATAGCATTACATACGGTATAGTCGAGCCGCACGTCCAATATTTACTGCTCAAGCTTTTAATCTATAACAAGAAACAATCGTGCCGCAATTAGATAATAATCTAACGAAAATCTAACGAAAATGCGGGAGCACTTCCCCTATTTTCCTTACTTCGTCCCAATCCGACAACAACCCAAATTATCCACACCAATACCAATAACACATATAACCCAACAAATCATATTAAACAGCCCCCTCCCCCAAAAAAACAGTTCTGTCTCGGCAACCATAGTAACGAAGTAACTACACACCGAGCGATAACTCATTTTATAATTCATAACACATCTACCTTATCGTATTCATCCTTTGGAGTATATACCCATAATCACATTAACATATACATAATGCCAAAAAAGAATTTCCCGCAGTTTGCTTTAATCAACACGGCCCAAACACTAAAACGACACCACTAATAATCCGATTATGGTTTCCGTTTATACTTAACACATTCAATAACTAAAACAAATTTACTAAGCTACTGGTCACGCCCCCTTCATAACATTAATGGCTAATTAACAAAGGCATTTTAAGGAATTAACACACCAAACAAAGAGATTACTAACCAAATTCTTTGCAGCTGTTGGCCAAGAGTTGCATGGTTGGTTTGCTCCATTTCCATGGCTGCCTAAGCAAACTGGTGAAGAAGATGATATGTTTGAAATGCATTTCCCCACCTCATTTATAATATGAAGTGGAGGCAGCCCCCCTCTACACGTGCCCCACTAAGGCCAGTTCCCAATCTGCTTCCTTTTAATTTGCCTTGAGTGGTGGGGCCCACTAGATTGATTTAATCCTAATCAGCAACTAATTAATCCGTCACTTAAAGTTATTGGCACTTACATTAGCCAATCATTCTTAAATCACATTTGGAATTATCATTCTTGACTCATATTTCTTTAATCTCTTGGAACTTAAAAAAAATCTCATTCCCCGAACATACATCTACTAGTTCATGACGCGCACTACGCATAAAAATACAAGGCATAACAGGTTGATATTTAATTAATTAAATAAGTTTTTTAATTGTTAAATTTAGGTCAAATCTCGGTGGTCAAACCCGAGTTTGACTAGATCTCCATAGTCGGGTTCTATTCGAGTTGGAGGCACTAAGTTGGCGATTTAATTCATTTAAATTAGACAAAAATAAGGAGTGTCATCTTAGTAACTTAATATGTAGATTATAATTTGATTTTATCATTTAAATTGTGTTAAATAAGTCAACAACAAACGCGCGAGGAAAGAGGTGCACGACTCCCACTAGGAGTATACTCAATGTGCACTCATAATTAATTATCTCTTCATAAAATATTTCTCAGCTTTACACTGTAATATAGAAAAAGAAAAATAAACCTACTGTTCTACAGAGTTCTCGACTTCATCCATCCAAAATCAAAAGAAAAATTGTATGCCTAAGTTCTTTAAGAAATCACGTAAAGAACATTACTTGTGAACAAGAACAAAGGTTTCAAAGAGAGGCTAGTGCATGTGTTAGGACGTGTGGTTGTGGCTGGTTTTGAAAGTTGAAAAAGTATGGGTCTTTGTTCCTTTCCCAAGAGTCCCCTAAAGTTCAGAACATATTCCTATCGAAAAGTTAAGGTTGCCCCCGTTACATGCACCTGTCATTTGATCCTCTTAAAAGTTGATGCATGCCTTGGCATGTTTGCTGGTAACTTTTGTGATTGTGTGCAATTTGATGTTTTCGGATAGCGTATGATAATTTTATATATGATGTATTTTATGTATGTTTTATGTACACTATAATTCTTATACCATGAGATACA
>JAKWJD010000703.1:0-17597 GCA_027705065.1 Solanum peruvianum
CTAATCTAATGCGCGAAATACATTAATCTAATGCGCTGATACATTAATCTGATGTGCGAAAATGAGGAATTTTGGGGATTTGTGAAACTAATAGCAGATAATGGTAATAAGAGAACTTAAAGGTGAGATTTCTGTCATTTCTCCTTGAAAATAAAAGACAGGGCCATAGATAAAGTATGAGTCCCATATAAATTGTATACTTGATGTATATACGTCCACTTTGGCATGGAATTGGGCCAAAGCCCAATTTTACTTGACTTTGCTTATGTTCCAACAGTTCCTAGCAGAAATATGGGTCCAAAAGATCCCAAAAATGGGCCAAGCCCATTTATAACAGAATTGTAGATTTAGGATTGGTTGGGCATAGGCCCAATAATTTGATTTTATTTCGTCTTCATTTGATTATTATATTCTAACCTTTTTATATAAGTTGGTTTAATTTAATTAAATTCCCAAAGAGATAGCCTTTCTTCTTTTTATGCTTAAGTGAAATATTTGAGTATTTGTTTACTTACCTATTAGTTGTTTGTTAATATTAGAGAGTCATTTTCCTTAAAATCCCTTTAGATTTGTTTCCTTATAAATAAAAATGGGTTTTCATTACTTAATTAATTTTTCTAAAATTAATCAAATGTGTAAGTCAAGTCGTTGGTCAATCGCACGTTCACGAACATGTATTTTGAGGGCCTAATACCTTTCTCAAAATGTAAATTGAACCCCAAAACCTTTATATCTGATAAAATTGGGACAATAGACATATTCAGTTAGATTTTGAGATGGTTTGTGGTGAAACCTATGTTTTCATTCAAATAACATGTCCCAATTCACAAAGCCTAGATGGTTCCAAATCCCTAATCAAATCTCAAATTTAAAAAGTGAGTTAAGTTGATTTAGGTTAAGAGTGTCAATTAGTTAAGAGTTGCGAGTTTATTTTAGCTGATCTAAAGAACTTTGCTGCTTATTTGCTACTCTATCCACAGTACGAGGTACATATTATATAATAATTATTGATTTTTTGTTCTTTACTTGCTATACTCCTACGCTCAAGGTGCATATTGATATGGTAGGATAGCAACGCTTTCAAAAAAAAAATAGACAGATTGAATCGTTGAGATGTGATCACTCATACAAGTGTAAATAGCAAGTGTCACCTACTGCAATGGCCCTAACCATGCATTAACCATGGATATATTTGAGTTTTGTTAATACCTATTAGGCCTGAAATGACAGGAAATGAAGAATTTTCAAAGAGCTTATGACACAGAACAAATAAATAATAGAAAAAGATAGAAAATTAAAAATAATAATCAAGTAATGATAATGATAAAAAAATTCAACCTCTTTCTACCAGCCCCCAGTACTAAAACTTGAACAAAACATGCCAAGGCTTTGCTTTTCTCCTTTTTGTTTTGTCAATAATTTAAAAATTCATAACGTCAGCAACTCGTATCTTCTCAGACCAATACATAAATATCAAAACAGAATTGCCCCTAAAAGGTTCAATAATTTATTTGTTCATATTTTCTTTTTTATATGTATCTATTTATATGTTCATTTTAACAAATTAAGAAATGATATTAATTTTTTTCCTAATATGTCCTTATTTCATTCTATAAAATTTCTAATACTATTAAGTTGTAATGCATATTTTTTGAAACCAGAAAATACATTTATTATACTTGGAGAGTTGCATAATCTTTTAAGTTAAGAATAAAATTATAACTAACGTATGATAATAATTGATTCCTAATATGTGTGTCACTTCTAAAGTGGACAACTAAATACGGATAGAGAGAGTAGTTTTTAAGTTATATATATACTATATAAATATCTTTTTTAGTGCTATCATTATAATTTGTACATTATATTATGTTAGTTGTCCTTCGATCAGTATTTCTCATAGAGATTTACATGTAATTACTTTATACTTTCATTTGTCCCCATTTATTTAAATGTGTTATTACGTGAGGAGTCAAACCATTTTTTCTTTCATTATAATTGTTTTAAACTATTTTCTTTTAAAAAAAAAACAACAACATGTTAACTTAGGGATTGTTTGGTTACTGGTTAGAGTTATGCATGTATTAGCTATGCAGAGTTTAGTTATGCAAGTATTAGCTATGCAGAGTTTAGTTATGCAGAGTTTAGTTATGTAGAATTTAGTTATGCAGGTATTAGTTATGCAGGATTTAATTATGCAAATTTAGTTATGTAGGGTTTAACTATACAGGTATTAGCTATGGAGGCATTAGTTATATATGTAGATATTATTTAGGTATATAAAGATTACAATACATGAATTATTAACTATTGAATATTAAACTTGTTGTTAATTATTAATATATATTATTTACAAAATAATAATACATGCTGATAAAATGTGAAATATATTGAATAATATATAATGCTAATATTTGTTTAGTATATGTACAGTTAAAAATATACAATTAATTTCTAATATTTAAAAAATATTTATATTTGCATAAATCAATCAAAACGGTAAGTATATAAAAAGAATTGAAAATAATCTATATATAATAAGAAATAAAAACAATACATGAAACATTAAAATTTTCAATTAAAAAAATAAAATAAATTAAAAGAAATGAAAATGATCTAAAATAAAAAGAAATAAAAACAACAAACTTATATATAGGAAAATAATAAAATTTTCAATTAAAAATAATAAAATAAATTAATAGGGTAAATATGTAATATATCATTTTAGTACATGTATAATTAATATCCACATAACTTATTCCATCTTCTACCCTGCATAACTTTATACATAGATTTTCTCACAAGTTATGTTGATATTAATTATGTAGGACAAAAAAAATGCAACCAAACATGATATAAGTTATGTTGACTTTTATACCTACAATAAAACTTCTACCAATATAGTAATCTTTTTATACATGAATAAGATGTCTCTTATACAATAACCAAACGACCCTTTAGTACTTTTCATGTAGTTTTTTGGAAAATGCACAAGTATCTCCTCAATCTACGTCAGAAATCTCAGAGACACACTCATACTATACTAAGGTCCTATTACCCCCCTAAACTTATTTAATAAGTAATTTTTTTTATCCTTTTTCGGCCTACATGACACTAATTTGAAAAAAGAAGTCAATTAGCGTTGGATCCACAAGATAATGCCACGTAGGCCGGAAAAGGTAGAAAATTATTAATAAAATAAGTTCAGAGGTAATAGGACCTTAGTATAGTATAAATGTGTCTCTAAGATTACGGGCATAAGTTGAGGTAATACTTTTACATTATCCCTAATTTCTAAATATACAAATTTTATTTGAATAAATTGAAGATCAGGTCAAACTTAGGTATATTGACCCTCTTACTCCTAATCTCTTCACATAAATTGAGATAGACGAAATAAATAATTCGACCGTACAAATATTTTATCCTCACAAAAATAAACATTATTTTTGATAGTAATAGTAACTAATGACCAAGTATTGCGAGTTGATTAATCAATGCAACTTGAGCATTATCACAAAAAACAAAAGAGACCGTGCAAATTTTTATCCTCACAAAAATATAAATTGTTTTTGATAGTAATACTTCTTTCTTTCGAAATTATTTGTCATGATTTCTACTTTTTGAGTCAAATTATAAAAAATTTGATTAACATTTTAAGATGTGGTTTTCATCATATTAATATGAAAAAAATATAATTTATAGTACTTTTCATGTAGTTTTAAAATATTTAATTTTTTATTTAAAATATCAAATTAATGTGATCTAATTTACCTTTAAAAATTAATTAAATTAACTTTCGATAAACGCAACGTGACAAAAAATTTCGGACGGAGGGAGTAGTACTGATGACCGAAGTATTTGCGAGTTGATTAATCAATGCAACTTGAGCATTTTCATAAAAAAAAAAAAGCATGAGTTTTGCAACCAAAGTAGGAAGTAGGCTTAAAAAAACTATTAATTCAATCTTGAATACTTGAAAGAGACAACATATATATAGCTTTCCATAGCACTTGAATTATCCATCAATTCTTCTCAACATATTAAGCTCAATAGCTAAAATTATAAACAAAAGCAATGGCTCCAACATTGGCAACATTCTCTATTGATTCCAACACTTGGGATGTCAAAAGTTTTGTTGTAAATGAAGGGCATGGGGTGAAAGGTCTTGCAGACATGAGCATTCAAACACTTCCTAAACAATACATTCAACCTCTTGAAGAACGAATAACTTCGAGTGATGTGGTGGTGGATGAAGAACAATGTATACCAGTCATTGATCTATCAAATTTGAACGATACGGAAGTGGACAACATGATATGTAATGCAGCAGAGAAATGGGGTTTTTTCCAGATTGTTAATCATGGAATTCCAATAAAAGTTTTTGAGAATGTTAAAGATGCTACTCATAGGTTCTTTGCGTTGCCTGCTCAAGAAAAGAACAAGTACTCAAAAGACTATTCTTGTACAAATAATGTTCGTTTTGGGACAAGCTTTACTCCTCAAGCTGAAAAGGCATTAGAGTGGAAAGATTACCTTAGCCTCTTTTATGTTTCTGATGATGAAGCATCTGCACTTTGGCCTCCTGCTTGCAGGTTCAACTCTCATTTTAAGTTTCATTAAATATTGTTTCATCTAAAAGCTTAAATTTTTAGAGAAAATATACTTTTTTTTATTTGATCATATTATATCTCACCATGACAGGGGTGGATCATTAGATACGGATTAGGATTTTATTTAACCCTTCCACCTCCCCCAAGGAGCTCCCACCTTTGTTCCCTTGGTGACAAGAACTCACAACCTTAAGGTTGTTAGTGAGGGGTGTTTACGATTTGAGCAACTTCCTCTTATCCATATTAGGAAATTTATTAAATATGTATGATATTTAATCGCAAACTCAGTTGCGAAATTTGGATTAAAAGTTCCTCTGATGCCTTGATCAATTTTGTGATTATGTTATTTAAAAGTTTAATTATATTTAGAGAGAATATATATTCTCTACTAGTACTTATGATTATATTATGTATCATCCTAACTGTTTTTGAAATTTTTTGTTTGTTGTTTAATCTCAGGGATGAAGCAATTGAGTTCATGAAAAAGACTGAGCTTGTGATCAAAAGACTGATGGAATCACTAATGAGAGGACTAAATGTGAAGGAAATTGATGAAGAGAGGGAATCACTTCTAATGGGCTCCAAAAGGATCAATCTTAACTACTATCCAAAATGTCCAAACCCCGAACTTACTGTCGGGGTTGGACGTCACTCTGATGTCTCAACATTAACCATTTTGCTTCAAGACAATATTGGAGGGCTTTATGTGAAAAAACTAGGCAATGAAACTTGGCTTCCTGTCCCACCAATAAGTGGAGCGCTTGTGATTAACATTGGTGATGCACTTCAAATCCTGAGCAATGGTCGATACAAGAGTATCGAGCATCGTGTTATTGCTAATGGAAGCAATAACAGAGTTTCAGTGCCAATATTTGTGAACCCTAAGCCTAATGATGTTATTGGTCCCTTACAAGAAGTGTTAGAAAGTGGTGAGAAGGCAGTGTATAAGCAGGTTCTTTATTCAGATTATGTCAAGCATTTCTTCAGAAAAGCTCATGATGGGAAGGACACTGTTGATTTTGCAAAGATATAATATACTTCATTGTATCAAGTAAAACAAAATCTTATTAACTGTTTCTTTTTCATTTCCAAAGGTGCGGAGGAAACCTAATGAAAGATGTCATGACATGTAATACCCATAAACCCCTCTTACGAATAATAGAATAAGTTTGTTTTCACAAAAGAAAAATAAGACTTTTGTATTCAATATATCTTAATTTATATAACGATGTTTAATTAAATGGGACAATTTTAAAAATAAATAGAAACTTTGGACATATAACTTAAATATAAACAAAATTCAAGTTTTATTTTTTAATGAAGTGACAATTAAGGCTACCAAAATTATCCTTACTATATACTATCAAAGGTAAGGTGGGGAAGAGATCCACATATCATTATGTTTTAAATTATTTAATACTATGTTTGGTAGGAATTTTGAATCTATATATTATCAATCTAGAGATTAGTTATGCACCCTACATAGTATTAGAGGGTGTATAACTAATATTTTTCATTTGATGGTATTAGCTCTAATACCATGAGACTAATCTATGTAAAGACAAAAATATCCCCCTCAAATCCTTTTAATCATTTTTTTTTGATTTTATATTTTATATTTTATATTTATACTAATAAATTAATTTAAATAAATTAGCTTACAATTTTTGTTTCTAATATATGAGTTATTTAATCTATTTATTATTAATATAAAATATTATAGGGAAACTTTCACATATAGCAAACAAAAAAATCATATTCGTATGCTATAGCAAAGTTTGCATAATTGCGCTCCATAACAAACATAAAATTGTATAATTCGCTATACATATACAATTGTATAATTCGCCGGTCTAATTGCATAATTCGCTGGCCTATTTCGCTGCAATTGTATAATTCGCTATCTATTTCACTGCAATTTTATAATGCATAATTGTATAATTCGTTGCCTATTCCGCTGCAATATTTTTATAAAATTTGCTTTGCATACAATTGAATCGAATTAAAATGTATGTATATTGCATAATTATAAGTGTATAGCAAGAAGATATATGTTTTTCTCTCGCTTTATACAAACACTGAAACACAATATATACGCTTCTGTTGTATAAAGCTAGAGAAAATTGCATTTCACTGCAATTGTATAATTCACAATTGTATAATTTGTTGGCCTTTTTCTCTGCAATATTTGTATAAATTTTGCATTTGTCTACAATTGAATTGAAGTAAAATATTTGTAAATTGTATAATTAAGTGTATAACACGAAGATATGTTTTGCATGTGTATATACAATTTTCTCTCGCTTTATACAAAACAGAAACAAAATTTATACACTTCTGTGTAAAAAGCGAGAGAGGCGAGCAGAGGGAGAGTAGCGAGCGGAATGGAAGAGTGGCGAGCGAGATTTTTGCGAGAGAGGCGCCTGGCAAACTTTGGCTAACGTTTGCTATGGAGCACAATTAAATCAAACTTTAGCTACTCGATTTATTTTAGGTTATTAGTTTGCTATTCTATACAATTTTCCCAATATTATAATCCGACTAATATGCTTATGAATTTAAGAACAATTCATAAATAAAAATATTGCCTCTTAACGAAAGTCCATCAAAAATTACACAAGTAGTCTGAATCAAGTGTGCATATATAAAGTAATATATACACACACACATCTCGAGTATAAAGTAATTTAATTTATTTTGCTATATTTATTTTTTGTAAATTTATTTTACGATAAAGAGTTTTTTTAAACTTAATTGATACAAAACAAAGTTCAATAATTTTTCCCTATGAATCATTATAGTTGTGTGACCTTTTGAGATATTTAACTCCAATTTATTAAGATGACAATTATATACTGTCAAATAATTTAAGTGAGAAAATAGTGAGCATGACAATAAAATTTTATTCTCCTATCTAGTTAAAAATGTTATAAAAATTAATATTGTCTGTTTATTATTTATCTTGACTCAATTACATGAAATAGAAAATCTCATAATAACTCTAGGGTATAATTGAAAAGAATTTTTTTGGTAAAATTTTAAACCACACACAAAATTAGGTAAGAAATAATGCACAAAACGCATGATAAAAATAATCCCTGCATTACTAATCCCTGCATTATTGATTTTTGTACCAAATGACCCGTAAAAATAGAAAGTGTCATACTCAATCAGTCCACAATTAATTGTCATGATCTTTTTTTAGAGTCAAATTATAAGAACTTTGACCAATATTTTACAATGTTATTTTCATCATATTGATATGCGCAAAAATGCAATTTATAATACTTTTTATATAGTTTTTGTATATCTAATTTTTATTTAAAAAATTAAATTAATATAATCTAATTTAACTTTAAAAAATAAACCAAATTAATTTTCCAAAAATATAACATGACAAATAAAAATGAACGAAAAAAATAAAATGGAAAAAATGATACACTTAAATTGCAAGAGGAGAGAGAAGGAATAAGTAAAGTAGAAAGTACAAGTAAATTTTTATTTTCTCTATATTTGACATCCTGCATTGCCTTTTTATAGGAAAAATATTACTTGGAGAAGTAATGTTGCTACAGTAAAAGGTGGGTTCCATGCCATTCACACGTTTACAATACTCCCCCCCCCCTATATATATATATATATATATATATATATATATATATATAGAATATATATATTATATATATATATATATATATATATAATAATATATATATATATATATATTAGTTTTCATCATATTGATATGCACAAAAATGCAGTTTATAATACTTTTTGTATAGTTTTTGAATATTTATTTTTTATTTAAAAAGATTGAATAAATATATCTAATTTAACTTTAAAAATTAATTAAATTTACTTTAGAAAAATATAACATGACAAATAAAAGCGGACAAAAAGAATAAAATAGAGAAATATTACACTTTAATTACAAGAGGAGAGAGAAGGAATAATTAAGTAGAAAGTAGAAGTACACTTTTATTTTTTCTATATTTAATATCCCGCATTGCCTTTTATAGGAAAAATATTACTTGGAGAAGTAATGTTGATGCAGTAAAAGGTGGGTTCCATGCCATCCACGCATTCACAATACTCCTCCTTAGATGTTGATGTAATATATATGTACCAGTCTTTCGGTATGTGATTATCAATTTAGAAAATTTAAGTGAAGATTTGAATAATAAGTTTTGCACAATAATATTGCAGATTCTTTTATGAACGTTCAATGTGGATCATCATATATATTTTTTACGTACACGAACCTATGAAGATGGTCAATTGAAAAATTTTATTAGTTAAATGCAATAATGTATATATTTATGTCAATTTGATGAGGTTCAATCATGTAATTAGTCGTATCTCACTAATATTACCTTATAGACAATATTTGTTGTGTATTTTTCTTGTCATCTAACCAGATGTTCTTTGCACGTGTATTCCACATGATTTTTGTTTAGATGTCATATGAACATGTGAAGAACGACTACATTTTATTTTTAGAACTATTTTTGTATATTAATTTTTATTTTATAAGTTATAACATAATAAATGACGTTCTTTTTGTTGCCTCTCACTATAACGACTTGTTTAGTCGTTTTGAGCAGCAATTTTTTAATTCTGGAAAATTGGCTGAGACGACGGACCCCACGACGGACCGTCATGGGCACGACGGACCGTCGTAGGGTCTCGTTTCAGAACACTTAGAAATTCTGAAATTGGGTACTGAAATCGACTCTCTGAACTTCGTAACGGAATGGCAGGACGGACCGTCACAGCGACGGACCGTCACAGACTCTTTGGTGGAAATTGAGTCTCTGAACTTTGCGACGACCTGCAGGACGGACCGTCGCAGGCACGACGGGCAGTCACAGGTTGCGTAATCCCAGTCTGGGTCGGATTTCTTTAAGTGTTTTAAGGGACGTTTTGGACTATTCCTGCTTTAATTATACAGTTAGTGGGTTAATGTTAATAAGTCTAATTACTTGGGGGTTAAAAGAGGTGACCTTAAGTTAATTAGTGGGTCATTATTGCCATCTTTTATTCTTAATTATATGCTAATAAGGATAAAAGAAAAAGGTTTTGGAATAAGAAAGAAAATAGAAAGAACAAAGAGAGAGAGAGAGGATCGAACGAGAAAGGAGAAACGAGAGGAAAACACAAGGCTTTGGGAAAATTCTTGCTTGATCACTAATCTTCGGTAGGTAGTTTATGGTTATTCCATGCTATTCGTAGTAAACTCTTAATAGCGAATGATATGTATTGATAGTATTGTAAACCCTGCTATGTGCTTAATTGTATGCTTGCATGAATGTGATTATATAATTGTGATTATTTAAACATGATGAAGTTATTGAATCCCAAAATCTTGCAAAACCCTAATCTCTTTGTTAATGATGATGCCTTGGTAATAAAGAAGGCTTGATGAACTAAAGTAATGAGATTGATGATGCCTTAGTATAAGAAAAGATTTGATGAATTAAAGTAATGAGAATGATGATGCCTTGGTAATAAAGAAGGCTTGATGAACTAAAGTAATGAGATTGATGATGCCTTAGTATAAGAAAAGGCTTGATGAATTAAAGTAATGAGAATGATGATGCCTTGGTATAAGAGAAGACTTGATGAATTGATAGAATAAGATTAGTGGATCGGAGTGTCACGTTCCGACACGTAGATTTAGGAGATCGGGTGTCACGAACCGACACGTAGATTTAGGGGGACCGGGTGTCACGAACCGACACGTAGATTTAGGGGATCGGGTGTCATGAACCGACACGTAGTATTAGGGGATCAGGTGTCACGAACCGACACGTAGATTTAGGGGGGCCGGGTGTCACGAACCGACACGTAGATTTAGGGGATCGGGTGTCACGAACCGACACGTAGATTTAGGCGATCGGAGTGTCACGTTCCGACACATAGTAGTAGGGGATCAGAGTGTCACGTACCGACACAAGAGGAATAAGAATATGAGGGAGCGGAGTGTCACGTACCGACACAAGAGAAATAAAGATATGAATCTTGAAAGATGCTAATATACTTAATCTAATGAACCTAATTCCCAAATGAGTATGGTATTGAGGCTGAGTCCTCATGTGCGAACTTGGCGGTATTTATTAATGATGAAAGTACTTGTTGTGCTACATGTTGATATCATAGTTGATTTTATGATATTACTTGGTATATATTGTTTTCTATTTTGAGTTGGCCGATGATATCTACTTAGTACCCGTGTTTTGTACTGACCCCTACTTTTATGTTTTTTTTCTTTGTATTTGTGGAATGCAGCAAACGTGCCGTCGTCTTCGACTCAACAGTAATTCTAGCTAGTCTTCACTACATCGGAAATTCAGGTTAAGCTAATGCTTCTAGCTTGGACTGGATCTTCTTCTTCAAGTCTTGATGCCTTGAACTTTTGGCATGGACTAGCTTTCATTTGATTCAGCTTCTTAGACATTTTTAGTTGAGAAATTTGAGGATAGATGTTCTTGTGATGATGACTTCCAGATTTTGGGGAATAATAGATGTTGAATTTTAATAGTTATTGGATTGGTTTTTATTAATGAGTTTAAGTCTTCCGCATTACTTTCTGTTGATATACATTGAAATGTTAAAGTTTAGATTGGTTGGTTCGCTCACATAGGAGGGTAAGTGTGGGTGCCAGTCGCGGCCCAGTTTTGGGTCGTGACAAACTTGGTATCAGAGCATTAGGTTCGTTGGTCTCATCACACAAGAACGAGTCTAGTAGAGTCTTAAGGAACGGTAGGGGGACGCCTTTACTTTTCTTTGAGAGGCTATAAGACTTTAGGAAAATTCCATTCTTTCTTTCTTTCTTTCGTGCTACTACTTGAATCCAATTGGTATCTAGGTGATACAAATTGGTATCTGACCATCTTCACTTTATTTCGCAGATGGTTAGAACTAGAGCAACAACTGCGCCAACACCAACACTGGCAAGACGAGAAACGTCTGAGCCAGCCACTGGGGCTGTGGCTCGAGGAAGAGCAGTGGCAAGAGGCCGTGGTAGAGGTCGTGGGAGGACGTCCTCTAGAGGGAGAGGACAAGTACCTAGCCCATCTGATGCTAGGGCGGTGATTCCTCCACCGACTGAGGAAGTAGTAAGAGAGGGTGAGGAAGGGGAGAATGAACAAGTGCAAAATGAGGAATTGCCACCCCAACCCACCCCAGAGATGATCAATCAGGTTCTTGCTTATCTTAGCGGGTATCTGATCAGGGTCAGGCACCTCAGTGTTTTCTGCACCAACACCTCCGTTTCAGAGGTACAACATGCAGCCACTATGGCTCCCCGTATGGATGCCTCATTGGAAATAGGCACGTTTCCTCGTCTGACTACAGGGCCTATAATGACAAATGATCAGCATGAACTTTTCAGTAAGTTCTTAAAATTGAAACCTCCAGTCTTCAAGGGTGCTGAATCTGAGGATGCTTACGATTTTCTGGTTGATTGTCATGAGCTACTACACAAGATGGGTATAGTAGAACGGTTTGGTGTGGAGTTCGTGAGTTATCAGTTTCAAGGGAACGCCAAAATGTGGTGGCGGTCACATGTTGAGTGTCAACCAACAGAGGCACCACCTATGACTTGGCCCTCATTCTCCAGCTTGTTTATGGAGAAGTACATCCCACGGACTTTGAGGGATAGGAAAAGAGATGAATTCTTAAGTCTAGAGCAAGGTAGGATGTCGGTTACTGCATATGAGGCCAAGTTTCGTGCACTATCCAGATACGCCACCCAACTTTGTTTACGTCCACAAGAGCGGATTCGTCGTTTTGTGAAGGGGTTGAGGTTAGAGTTGCGGATTTCAGCCTTACAGGTAGCGGCTACGGCAAAATCCTTCCAAGAAGTGGTAGATTTCGTGGTAGAGGTGGAAGGAGTGAAGCCGGATGAATTCACCATGGCATCGACATCAAAAAGGTTTCGAAAGGGAGGTGAGTTTAATGGTTCTTACTCCACAGGACAGGGTTCCAGAGGTTACTCAGTTCAACCAATTCAGTCTTCACTACAGACTGTATTGGGGTCTACCTTAGACCGGTCAACACTTCTCTGAGAGACCTATGCTTGACTCTAGAGAGTGTTTGGGGGGTGGGGAGAATGGACATATTAGGAGAAATTGTCCAAAACAGAGTTATAGACCCCCAATATCTAGAGGTAGAGGTGGGGTCATGGTAGAGGCTGTTATTCTGGAGGACGTGGTCGAGGTAATGGTGGTCACCAAAACGGCCGGGGTGATGGGCAAACTGGAGCCACTACATCACAACATGGTAGGGGAAACGACAGACAACGATAGGGCCCATTGTTACGCTTTCCCTGGGCGGTCTGAAGCGGAGGCATCGGATCCTGTCATCACAGGTAATCTTTTGGTTTGTGATTGCATGGCTTCTGTATTGTTTGATCCCGGATCCACATTTTCTTATGTATCTTCCTCATTTGCTAATGGTCTTAATTTACATTGCGAATTACTTGACTTCCTATTCGTGTTTCCTACTCCGGTGGGTGAGTCTGTGATAGTTGAAAAAATGTATAGGTCTTGTTTTGGTGACTTTTGTGGGGAGTAACACTTATGTAGATTTGGTTATATTAGAAATGGTTGACTTTGATGTAATTCT
Organism: Solanum peruvianum; assembly: GCA_027705065.1. Taxonomy (NCBI): domain Eukaryota; kingdom Viridiplantae; phylum Streptophyta; class Magnoliopsida; order Solanales; family Solanaceae; genus Solanum; species Solanum peruvianum. Next base: position 13,242 of record JAKWJD010000703.1, read on the forward strand.
GGGTATGACTTGGCTTTCTCCGAATTTTGCGATCTTGGATTGTATTGCTAAGACTGTGACGTTAGCCAAGCCTGGGACAGATCCGTTAGTGTGAGAGGGCGACTACACTTCCAATCCGGTTCGTATCGTGTCCTTTCTTCGTGCTAAGAAGATGGTTAGTAAGGGTTGTTTAGCTTTCTTGGCACATCTCAGGGATGACACTACCCCAGTACCTTCGATTGAGTTCGGTTTCGTAGTCCTGTGAGTTTTGGATGTGTTCCCTGCAGATCTTCCTGGTATGCCACGGATAGGGATATTGACTTCTGCATCGATCTTGAACTGGGCACTCTCCCCATTTCTATACCCCCTTATAGAATGGCTCCCGCGGAGTTAAGAGAGTTAAAGGCCCAACTTCAAGAGTTGTTGAGCAAAGGCTTCATTAGACCGAATGCGTCTCCTTGGGGTGCTCCGGTTTTGTTTGTGAAGAAGAAGGATGGGAGTTTTCGGATGTGCATAGACTACCGGCAGTTGAACAAGGTAACTATTAAGAACAAGTATCCTCTTCCTTGCATTGATGACTTGTTCGGTCAGTTACAAGGTGCTTGTGTCTTCTCTAAGATTGACTTGAGATCCGGTTATCATCAATTGAAAATACGGGCAATGGATGTGCCAAAGACTGCTTTTAGAACCAGGTATGGGCATTACGAATTTGTAGTGATGTCTTTTGGTCTTACGAATGCCCCTGCTGCGTTCATGAGCTTGATGAACGGATTTTTAAGCCATATCTGGATCTCTTTGTGATCGTATTTATTGATGATATACTGATATACTCTAAAAGTAAGAAGGAACATGAGGAGCATTTGAGAATTGTATTGGAAATGTTGAGGGAGAAAAAGCTTTATGCCAATTCTCTAAGTGTGAGTTTGGGCTAGATGCAGCTATGTGTCCTTCTTGGGGCATGTAGTTTCTAAGGATGGGAGTGATGGTGGATCCTTCTAAGATTGAGACAGTGAAGAATTGGGTAAGACCTACTAATGTGTCAGAAATAAGGAGCTTTGTTGTTTTAGCTAGCTATTATCGTCGATTTGTCAAGGGATTCTCTTCCATTGCTTCCCAATTGACGAACTTGACTAAGCAGAATGTTCCATTTGTATGGTCGGATAAGTGCGAAGAAAGCTTTCAGAAGCTCAAGACTTTGTTGACTACTGCACCAATTCTCACCTTGCCCGTGGAAGGTAAGAACTTCATTGTTTATTGTGATGCATCCTATTCTGGGTTGGGTGCAGTGCTAATGCAAGAGAAGAATGTGTTGCTTATGCTTCAGGACAATTAAAGGTGCATGAACGTAACTATCCGACCCATGATTTGGAATTGGCCCCGGTGGTGTTTGCATTAAAGCATGGAGACACTATCTATATGGGGTTAAGTGTGAAGTCTGCACGGATCATCACAGCCTATAGTATGTTTTTACTCAGAAGGATTTGAACTTGAGACAAAGGAGATGGATGGAACTACTGAAGGACTACGACATCACTATTTTGTATCATCCGGGGAAGGCGAATGTTGTGGCAGATGCTTTAAGTAGAAAGGCAGGAAGCATGGGAAGTCAAGCTCACTTGCAAGTTTCTAGACGCCCACTGGCTAGAGAAGTTCAGATTCTGGCTAATGACCTTATGAGGTTAGAAGTAAATGAGAAGGGAGGATTTTTAGCTTGTGTGGAGGCAAGATCTTCCTTCCTTGACAAGATTAAGGAAAAGCAGTTCAATGATGAGAAGTTGATCCGAATCCGAGATAAAGTGTTGCAAGGAGAGGCTAAAGAAGCAACAATCGATGAGGAAGGTGTTTTGAGGATTAAGGGAAGGGTATGTGTACCCCGCGTCGATGATTTGATCAACACTATTCTGACAGAGGCTCATAGTTCAAGGTATTCTATACATCCTGGTGCAACTAAGATGTACCGTGGCCTAAAGCAACACTTTTGGTGGAGTAGAATGAAGCGTGATATTGTTTATTTTATTGCCAAATGTCCAAACTGTCAACAAGTAAAGTATGAACACCAGAGGCCCGGAGGAACGCTTCAGAGAATGCCCATTCCTGAATGGAAATGGGAGAGAATTGCAATGGACTTCGTGGTTGGTCTTCCCAAGACAATGGGTAAGTATGACTCCATTGGGTGATTGTTGATAGGTTAACTAAGTCTGCTCACTTCATTCCGGTCAAGGTAACTTACAATGCAGAGAAGTTAGCCAAACTTTACATCTCAGAAGTTGTTCGGTTGCATGGGGTTCCACTCTCCATCATATCAGATAGAGGTACGTAGTTTACTTCTAAGTTTTGGAAAACATTGCATGCGGAATGGGGTACTAGGTTGGACTTAGTACTGCGTTCCATCCTCAGACCGATGGTCAGTCTGAGCGAACGATTCAAGTGTTGGAGGACGCTTCGTGCATGTGTGATAGAATTTGGTGGTCATTGGGATAACTTCTTACCCTTAGCGGAGTTTTCATACAATAACAGTTATCACTCAAGTATTGACATGGCCCCATTTGAAGCATTGTATGGTAGGAGATGTAGGTCTTCCATTGGGTGGTTTGATGCATTTGAGGTTAGACCTTGGGTACTGACGTCCAGAGGGAATCGTTAGATAGAAAGTGAAATGCATCCAAGAAAAGCTTTTAGCGGCGCAAAGTAGACAAAAGGAATATGCAGATCGAAAGGTTAAAGACTTAGAGTTCATGGAGGGTGAACAAGTCTTGTTGAAGGTTTCGCCCATGAAAGGGGTGATGCGGTTTGGTAAAGAGGTAAACTAAGCCCGAGGTATATTGGCCCCTTGAAGTACTTAAGCGAGTAGGGGAGGTGGCTTATGAGTTAGCTTGCCTCCAGGGCTGTCCGGAGTGCATCCGGTATTTCATGTGTCTATGTTGAAAAGATATCATGGGGATTGAAACTACATTATCCGTTGGGATTCAGTTTTTCTTGATGAGAATTTGTCTTATGAGGAGGAGCCTGTTGCTATTCTAGATAGAGAAGTTCGCAAGTTGAGGTCAAGGGAGATTGCATCCATCAAGGTGCAATGGAAGAATCGGCCGGTTGAAGAAGCCACTTGGGAGAAGGAGGCCGATATGCAAGAAAGATACCCACATCTGTTTAAAGATTCAGGTACTCCTTCTCGCCCTTGTTTTTCTTCTTGTGATCGTTCGAGGACGAACGATGGGTAAATTGGTATCTATTGTAACGACCTGTTTAGTCGTTTTGAGCAGCAGATTTTAATTCTGGAAAATTGGCTGAGACGACGGACCCCACGACGGACCGTCATGGGCACGACGGACCGTAGTAGGTTCTCGTTTCAGAACACTTAGAAATTCTGAAATTGGGTACTGAAATCGACTCTCTGAACTTCGTAACGAAATGGCAGGACGGACCGTCAAAGGCGTGACGGACTGTCACAGACTCTTTGGTGGAAATTGAGTCTCTGAACTTTGCGACGACCTGCAGGACGGAGCGTCGCAGGCACGACGGGCCGTTCCAGGTTGCGTAATCCCAGTCTGGGTCAGATTTCTTTAAGTGTTTTAAGGGACGTTTTGGACTATTCCTGCTTTAACTATACTGTTAGTGGGTTAATGTTAATAAGTCTAATTACTTGGGGGTTAAAAGAGGTGACCTTAAGTTAATTAGTGGGTCATTATTGCCATCTTTTATTCTTAATTATATGCTAATTAGGGTAAAAGAAAGAGGGTTTTGGAATAAGAAAGAAATAGAAAGAACAAAGAGAGAGAGAGAGGATCGAACGAGAAAGGAGAAACGAAGAGAAACACAAGGCTTTGGGAAAATCTTGCTTGATCACTAATCTTCGGTGGAGGTAGGTTATGGTTATTCCATGCTATTCGTAGTAAACTCTTAATAGCGAATGATATGTATTGATAGTATTGTAAACCCTGCTATGTGCTTAATTGTATGCTTGCATGAATGTGATTATATAAATGTGATTATTTAAGCATATGAAGTTATTGAATCCCAAATCTTGCAAAACCCTAATCTCTTTGTAATGATGATGCCTTGGTAATAAGAAGGCTTGATGACTAAAGTAATGAGATTGATGATGCCTGAGTATAAGAAAGCTTGATGAATTAATGTAATGAGAATGATGATGCCTTGGTATAAAGAAGGCTTGATGAACTAAGTAATGAGATTGATGATGCCTTAGTATAAGAAAAGGCTTGATGATTAATTAAGAGAATGATGATGCCTGTTAAGAGAAGGCTTATGAATTGATAGATGAGTTAGGGATCGGAGTTCACTTTCCGACCACGTAGATTTAGGGATCGGGTGTCACGAACCGACACGTAGTTTTAGGGGGACAGGCTGTCACAAACCGAC
>JAKWJD010000704.1:0-17541 GCA_027705065.1 Solanum peruvianum
GATCCAACACGAGCTTGAATGGATGCTCACCCTATTACTTGATATGCGGGAGGCTGGATAGAGCTGAGGAAAATCAGAATTCATAGGTACACTCGCTGCATTTCATAAAAGGAAAACAAAGAAGAAACAAGTAGGGACTGACTCAGCACGAGGCAACATGTACTGAGTAGTATCATCGGTCAACCCAAAATAGTAACTAATATACAAAGAATAATAGTATGAACTCAACTATAGCACTTAACATGTGATAGCAACAAACAACATGAACAATGTCAATAACAATAAGTAAGCACGTATTAAGTCAACGGTATCAAGATCACACATGAGGACTCATGCCTCCAAACCCTATTTTGGGAGTTGAGTTCTTGAGATGAATATCTTCCATTAATTCAACATATTTTTCCTTTAATATTATTGTGTCGGAACGTGACACTCCGATCCAAAATACCGTTTCCAGAACGTGACACTCCGATCCAAAATAACCGTGTCAGAACGTGACACTTTGATCCAAAAATACCGTGTCGGAACGTGACACTCCGATCAAAAAATACCATGTCAGAACGTGACACTCCGATCCAATTATACTATTAATTTATCCTTTATTATCACCGCTTTCAATTCATTGTTATATTATTTTCATCAAGCCTTCTTTATTCAAGGCATCACTTCGATAGATAGAATTAGAGAATATAAATTCTACGATCTCAGGATTTCAGACCAATCACAAACCACACAACCAAATCACACAATCACACAGTCAAGTACATAGAGAACTTTACAATATCATTCAAGGCATATCAATCACTATTAAGAGTTTACTATCAAATAGCATAAACCATAACCTACCTCCACCGAAAAACCGAATTCAAGCAAGCTCCAATACTTTTCCTTTCCTCAATGCTTTCTAACCTTTCCAATCTATCAATTATATATACATAATTTTTAAGTTTAAAAGCCTATAATCACTCATGTTATTCTATGTTTAGCTTAGACCCAAAAATTCACCTAATTCTATGATCAATTTCCTAAGTTCAAATCCAAGGATAAGCCTTAATTCCTCCCATTAGCATAATTTTAATGTACTTTATATAATGTACTACACCTTATATTTAATTACGTATTAAAATATATTAAAACTTGAACCATTACGAACTACAAAATTTTACTTGTCCAATAGAATCGATGACATTCTCTTTTATACAATTCATTGTAATCTATACAACATATAATTTGTAAAACTAATTAAATCAAACAACCTATCACTATTTGGGTATAAAAAAAAGACTCATATACTAATATTCAAATCCACGTGATTGGCCAGCAAGTTTCAACCCAATTCATTTTATAAAATTAACAAATAACGTCAATCCTACATTCGCCAATCACTGTAAGCTCCAATCCTTTAAAATAATAATTTCTTACACTACATATTCTAATCATTAACTTCTAATTCTTGGCCAAATTTCATGCCATAATTATTCCTACCATTAGTTAACAATAACTAGGAGAATTGGGTTCATGCTCTTTCAATTCAATGTCATTCCAATTTGTTTACACATTAATGATTAATGGCTGCCTAACTTTTTCAATCAAAAATTTGTACTTAAACCTATCTCGTAGCAATTTAGCATACACCTGAACATTTATAGTTTTACAAGAACTAATATATTCTTTCCACCAATCTGCATGTTACGAATTCATGAAGAAACTTACCGCTAAACGAATCCACGCTTAATCTTTAATGTAGCTGCACATGTAAGCCGTCTTTCTCACTGTTCTTCTTTTTTCCTCTTTTCTTTTCGTCTACAGATTATTTGTTACCCTAATTATTATACTCACATAATTATAATAGTGATAAAAATGACCCACTATTAATTATAATATTATTTCTTAACCATTAACTAAATAAATTAGTAAAACTACCCCACAAATATCATAATTATAATTATGAATAGTCCAAAACACCCACTTAAATCTATCAGAAAGTATTTTCTAACATAAAAATTCCTAGTGCCCAAACCGACTACACGGGTTATTACAGTGAGTGTAGGTCGTGGGGGTGAATGGGGAGTGCGAGTGGGGAGTAGGATCGTGGGTCCTTTTTTCTTTTCTTTTTTTTTTAATATTAAATATATATATAAAATGATAATTATGTAATTATTAATTGTTTTGTGTAAAAATAAATAATAAAGCTAATGGGTATATAAAAACAAAAAAGACATAATTAAGAATATTAGTTTATTTAAATAATATATGTAATATATATTATATAATATATATATATTATATATATTATATAATATATATTATATATATATATATATGTCCTTTTTTTTTAACAATCAAAATAAACTTATCTAATAAAAATTATATTTATGTTGTTATTCTTATATCTTTTAAAAAAACTTAATGAAAATAATAAAATAAAATAAAAATAAAAAAAAGTCAAAATATATTTAATTTAGATTGATAAAATTATTTATGCTCTAAAAATTGGTGTTAAACGTAAATTCGGTCAAAATTACGTGTCTACAGTTTGCCCCTCTTTGACTGGAAACACGAAGAGTTTTTCAGACAAAGAAGTAGACAAAGTGACAAGTTTTGACTGAAATCTTATTTGAAAGACCAAAATTTGTGCGACCGAGTCCTTGTTTGGACATCCTACATATCCCGGGTGATAAGGGAATCAGGCCACTTGTAGTTCGAGGAGATAAAGTGATGAGTTGGAAGTTAAGTGAGGTTCCATTGAGGCTCCAGATCGCGGCTCTTATCCTTACATAAAAATTGAAAAATATTAGTCAAAAGAAAAACAAATGTACAAACTTCTATCCACGCAGCTTTTCTTGAATTTTGACTTTAAGATATCACCTTGATTTTTGAGTGAATATCTTAACTTAGAATTGGAATGGAGGCTGAACTTTCCACCTAGACGGAACTTTTGACATTCTTCAAAATGACAACTTGAAAAATGTTCTTGAATGAATGCGTGTTTTCTTGATCAAAAGTTGACTAGTAAAAGATGTGCGGAAGTCAGGCTGCTACATGCATTGAAGAAGCTAATTCTAACCATCATGGAATTGATTATTCTAAAAAATTTGAAACTTTGTTCTTGAATTTCAAATCTAGGTCTCGCTTGAGAAAACCTGAGAACCACCACGAACAACAAAAAAAAAAAAAAATTGCCCCAGTTTTCACGGGGAAAATTTTTTGTGAGTTATTAGCAAATATAAATATAAAACATAAACTTCAGCTAGGAAGTGTTTATTTTAGGAGAAAATAAAACTAAAAATCTAGACTAGGAAGTGTTAATCCTATGAGAAAGTAATCTAATGCCATTATTCAGGAGGGTTCTGCTAGTCCCATTATCCAAGAGGGTCCTGCTAGTCCCATTATTCAGGAGGGTCCTGCTAATCCCATTATCCAGGAGGGTCCTGCTAGTCCCATTATCCAGGAGGGTCCTACTTATCCCATTATGCAAGAGGCTCCTTCTAGTCCCATTATCTATGAGGGTCCTGCTAGTCCCATTATCAGGAGGGTCCTGCTAATCCCATTATCCAGTCAGGAGGGTCCTGCTAGTCCCATTATCAAGGAGGGTCCTGCTAGTCCCATTATCCAGGAGGGTCCTGCTAGTCCCATTATCCAGGAGGGTCCTGCTAGTCCCATTATCAAGGAGGGCCTGCTGCTAATCCCATATCTATGAGGGTCTGCTAGTCCCATTATCCTGGTGGTCCTGCTAGTCCCATTATTCAGGAGGGTCCTGCTAGTCCCATTATCCAGGAGGGTCCTGCTAGTCCCATTATCTAGGAGGGTCCTGCTAATCCCATTATCCAGGAGGGTCCTGCTAGTTCCATTATTAAGGAGGGTCCTGCTAATCCCTTATCCATATCCAGGAGGGTCCTGCTGGTCCCATTATCTAGGAGGGTCCTGCTAATCCCATTATCTAGGAGGGCCCTGCTAATAAAATTTTCAACAAACTAATAATAACAACGAAACATTGTGAATGCTATCTTTATTATTTGGAAGTTCCTTCAAGGAGAAAATAATAATAATAATAATAATAATAAATAAAATATATTCCAACATTCAAGTAATTGATATTTTGATATATATTAGCCAACTTTCATATAATATTCCACAAGTCTTTATTGTAGGGTTTCCATTTCGCTCGCTGCAGACTAGGTTGAAAATCTAGGTTCCTCGAATCCTCAATCTTGAAACAACTTGTGTCCTTGCTTCAACAAAGAAAATTTGTGAGTTTGAAAAGGCGGTGGTCGGTTTGTGGTTCCATCTTTCGACAAGGGCGGCTCAAACACTTATGACGATTTGGTTGTTTCAAACGGTCAATACTTCTTATTGATTGATAGTACTTTCATCCAAATTTGCTTGTTTTGGGACCTAAATCCAATGTCTTTATCTCACAACACTCATTGTTTAGCCTTCATAGGATCAGAGAATTTTCGAATTCAACACTTGAAGACAGATTAACTCAGTAGCTTGATGCTTTTCCTAGTACCGTTTAGAGACTTGGTAGCGAGTCTTGAAATTCCTTCCTAGTTTTTTTTTGACAAAGACTCGACTCAAATACATACCAAAAAAGTGACAAAAAAAGTATAAGAAAATTACGAACTATATGAGGATAAAAGAAAAGATTCGATGAAGACTCTTTTTTTTTTGTAAGAAGAAGAAAGAAAAACATATCTGAGTGTGGGAGCCGAGTCTACTGATCATGCCATGCAATTTGAATTGATTTCCAGACTTGGCTATCCAATCTATTCATCAACCATTATTGATTATTCAATCTTGATGTGGAATCCCAACGTTTAATGATTTAATGAAGCCATAAATAATTTGAACCCTTATAGACTTTGTGATATTCACGAAGGTCTTTGCCACTAAAACTCTATCATGTTGATTGCTCCAGCTCACGTCTGCCTTATGGTGCATGTCATAAATTTCACCAATAAGACTCTTTTATTTTCAACTCCTTTTTGCCTTACGGTGCCCACATAGGGTTTTCACCAATAAGACTCTCTCTTTTTTATTTCTTTTTGCTGAAATTTATCTAATGGCGCCCATTCAGGATTTATACCTACTACCCTTAACCGACTTACTCTCAACATATCAAGGGTTGATGAAAAGACTTTTTTTTTACTTTAGTTTGTGGGGTTTATTTTGAGCTTTGAGATGAGAAATCGAATGAATAAACAAACGAATTTTGCCCCAGTATACTACAATATGAATTTTTGGATTTGTATTTGGTTGAACCGAACCCAATATTAGGGCTGCCTACGTATCTTGCCGAAACAAGAATCAGGTCAAACGTAGTTCAGGCAATTTGATTTGTTTTGTTTGTTTGTTTTTTTATTCTTTTTTTATTGAAAAGTCAAGGAAACAGCATAACCAAGAGATCTCATTGAATCAACCCTTGAAATGTCGAGCACAAACATAAGGGTTTCTAATGTCGAAACTCAATCATATGTAATATCTTTTCACAGCATCAACATTGACGACTGTTTCTATCACTTTGTCTTCTATATCTGCTGAGTAAAGAGCGCCATTGGGTAATACCCTTTTAACAACGAATGGTCCTTTCCAATTTGGAGAAAATTTACATTTGGTTTCGGCATGATGTGGCAAAATGCATCTCAACACTAATTGACCCTTGTCTGGGACACACCTTTTTGTTATATGCCCGTGCCATTCTTTTATGATATAATTGTCCATGACATACTGATGTCAGACGCTTCTCATCAATCAAACTTAATTGCTCTAATCGAGTTTTGATCCACTCATCATCATCAATTTCAGCCTCCACAATAATTCGTAAAGATGGGATTTCAATCTCTGCAGGTATAAATGCCTCAGTCCCGTATACCAGTGAATATGGGGTAGCGCCCACTGACGTACGAACTGTAGTGCGATAACCCAACAAAGCAAAAGGCAACTTTTCATGCCATTGTTGAGAACTTTGCACCATCTTACGAAGTATCTTTTTTGTATTTTTGTTAGCAGATTCTACAGCCCCGTTTGATTTTGGGCGATACGGAGTCAAATTTCGATGCTCAATCTTTAATTGGTAGCATACCTCTTGCATTAAGTGGCTGTTGAGATTTGCGGCGTTATCAGTTATAATCACCTTTGGAATACCAAACCGACAGATGATGTTGAAATGGATGAAATCCACCACGACATTCTTCGTCACTGACTTGAAAGTTACTGCTTCCACCCACTTTGAAGAATAATCAATAGCCACCAAGATGAACCTGTGACCATTCGATGCTTTTGGTTCTATCGGTCCAGTCAAATCCACCATTCCCCTTCCCATGCCACGAAAGGCCATGGGCAGACATTGCATGAAACTCAGAAGGGGAGAATGTATTAAATCACCATGTATTTGACATTCATGACATTTACGAACAAATCGTATGAATCCCGCTCCATGGTGAGCCAATAATATCCTGCTCGAAGTATCTTTCTTGGCTAGAACATATCCATTCATATGAGGTCCACAAACTTCTGAGTGTACTTCAATCATGATTGCGGAAGCCTCTTGAGCATTTACACACCTTAAGACCTAAATCGGGTGTCTTCTTGTACAGTATGCCTCCGCTTAAGAAAAAAACCCTTGCTAGTCGTCGAATAGTTCTTTTTTGATTACTGGTTACATCCGACGGACATTCTCCAGACTGAAGATATGTTTTGATATCATGAAACCAAGGCTTACCATCAAATTCCTCCTCAATCATGTTGCAATAAGCATGTTGATCACGAATTTGTATGTATAAAGGGTCGATATGAGCGTCATCAGGGTGTTGGAGCATCGAAGATAAAGTGGCCAATGCATCTGCAATCTCATTGTGCATTCTGGGAATGTGTCTAAACTTTATCGACACGAATCGTTGACAAAGATCTTGTAAACAATGTTGATATGGTATGAGCTTTGGGTCTCGAGTTTCCCATTCTCCTTGAATTTGATGAACTAGTAAGTCTGAGTCTCCTAACACTAACAATTCTTGGATGCCCATGTCAATAGCTAACCTCAGACGCAAAATGCATGCTTCATACTCAGACATATTATTAGTACAATAGAATCTAAGTTGGGATGATATAGGGTAATATTCCCCGGATTCAGACACAAGAACAGCTCCTATTCCAACTCCTTTCCTGTTAGAGGCACCATCAAAGAATAACTTCCAACCTTGATCGTTATCGTGAATAACTTCATCGATACAAGATATCTCTTCATCTGGAAAATAGGTTTTAAGTGGTTCATATTCTTCATCAATAGGGTTCTCTTCCAAATGATCTGCCAATGCTTGAGCTTTCATTGCGGTCCGTGTTATATAGATAATGTCGAACTCTGTGAGCAATATTTGCCATTTCGCAAGCCTGCCTGTGGGCATGGGCTTTTGAAAAATATATTTCAACGGATCCATACGAGAGATGAGATAAGTAGTGTAAGATGAAAGATAATGTTTCAACTTCTGTGCTACCCAAGTTAGGGCACAACACGTTCTTTCAAGAAGGGTGTATTCGCTTCGTAAACGGTAAACTTCTTGCTGAGGTAATAAATGGGCCCGCTCTTTCTTCCCAGTGTCATCATGCTGACCCAGTACACAACCAAAAGAATTATCCAGTACTGACATATACAATATCAAAGGTCTTCCCGGCTGGGAGGAAACAACACGGGGGATTGGATAGGTAGTTCTTAATTCTTTCAAAAGCTTCTCGACATTCTTCGGTCCACTCGACTGTAGCATTCTTTTTCAACAACTTAAAGATAGGCTCACAAGTTGTTGTGAGTTGAGCAATGAATTTGCTGATGTAGTTTAACCTTTCTAGAAGGCTCATAACCTCAGTTTTGTTCTTTGGAGGTGGCAATTCTTGAATTGCTTTTATTTTTGAAGGATCCAACTCGATACCTCTTCGACTGATTATAAACCCCAAACGCTTCCCCGATGGTACTCCAAATACACATTTTGCAGGATTAAGCTTGAGATTATGCCTGTGGAGCCTTTAGATGAATCTTCTTAAGTCTTTCACATGATTTGACTATTTTTTAGATTTAATGATAACATCATCCACATAAACTTCGATTTCTCTATGCATCATATCGTGAAACATGGTTTTCATTGCTCTCATATAAGTTGCCCCTGCATTTTTTAATCTAAAAGGCATAACACAATAACAATATGTACCCCATAGAGTGATAAAAAATGTTTTTTCTGCATCTTCATCATCCATAATAATCTGATGGTAGCCCGCATAACAATCCACAAAACATGCAACCTAATGTTTAGCACAATTATCCAATAAAATATGGATGTTAGGCAAAGGAAAAATCATCTTTTGGACTTGCCTTATTCAAATCACGATAATCAACACACATTCAAACTTTGCCGTCTTTCTTAGGGACGGGTACGATATTGGCTAACCAAGAAGGATATTGAGAGACTTGAATGACTTTGGCCTCAAGTTGTATTGTGATTTCCTCTTTAATTATTACACTCATGTCGGTTTTGAGTTTTCTCAACTTCTGCTTTATCGGAGGAAAATTAGGATCAATTGGCAACTTGTGAACAACCATGTCAGTGCTTAATCCAGGCATGTCATCATAAGATGACGAAAAACATCTTGTAATCAAACAGGGCCTGGATTATATCGTCCTTTTGATGTCGACATGTACACTTATCTTAGTCTCCTTAATAATTTCCTGATCCACAAATTTATCGTCTCAGTTTACTCATGTTTGGATTTGACTTATTTTCAAAATGATTGAAATCCTCCTTACTTCTTCAAATACTCTGTCTTCATCATGTTCGATTTCTTGACTTATTATTTCAAAATTAGGTCGAAGATTAGATTGGATATTAAGATCTGGCAAAAAATTCTGCATGCATGTCATATCACTAGAATCAGCATAGAAAGAACTGTATAAAAGAAAACGAACAAATACATTAGACTGAAATAAAGATGCAATAAATCCTATTGAAAAAGGAAATAGAATGTTTGAAATAAAACGACAAGATAAAATCTGACTTACAATCCTTGAATGAATCGGACGACAAAAGAAAAAAAGATAGACTACCAAGACTCGTCTTTAACGGGGAGAGGGGTGGCCTCCAATTGTTTAGATTGACATCAGGACCAATGAATTGCACATCTCTGTCGCTAGTGCCTTCTCCGAGTTCCACCATATCAATCTCGACAAATAAATCTTAAAAATAGTTGATAATTTCTTCTCTAACTTTCATCACTGGCTCTGGAAAAGATGATTGATAAGATTCTGTTGCGCGGGCTTTGATGAAAGATTTGTAGATTGGTTGTATAGACTTGGTAAGTGACCATACATCTCTCTTCTACTTCTTTGCCTTCATTTTGTCCTCGACTCTAGGTTGGTAGCCTAAGACAAAAGTACCGATGCTCTTTCGTAGACTCACATGATATATGCTCTTTCTTGCAAGCAGATTCCTAAGCCTTTACCCGGCTCAAACCCATGTTTCAGCAATTCATTCACCACCATTACAGACACGATGGGCTATTTGGTTTTGAAATGACACTCCCCTCGGGGACATGCTCAATAACCACTACCTCAGAAGCTTGATAAACTAGTGTCTCATTCTCATTATCCGCCTTGATAAAAGGGAAGGAAGAGTCTTTATAGATTAACAAATCCCCCTCACCATGAACAATTACCTCTTGTGGGTCGTATTCAAACTTAATCATTTGATGCAACGTTGAGGGGACTGCTCCCCGCCCTATGCACCTATGGCCTCCCCAACAATAGATTGTAGGACACGTTGATATCCAACACTTGAAAATTCACAGCGAAATCCACAGGCCCTATGGTTAGTACGAGCTCTATCTCACCAATAACATTTGTTTTTGACCCATCAAAAGCTCTAACACATACATTGTTGGGTCAGACCCTTTCAGCACTAACATTCAATTTCTGTAGAGTTGATAAAGGAAAAATATTTGCTCCAGATCCTCCATCAGTTAGAACTCGAGTGACATATGAAAGCTCACACTTTACAGTGATATGTAGGCCTTGGTTATGTCCTGTACCTTCTTTGGGTAGTTCATCATCTTAAAAGGTGATGCGGTTTACCTCAAATATTCTCCCAGCAATCTTCTCTAACTGACTCACTGTAACTTTACTAGGAACATGTGCTTCCTTCAAAATTTTCATTACAGCCTTACGATGTTCATCAGAATGTATTAGCAAAGACAACAAAGAGATTTGGGCTGGAGTTTTTCTTAATGTTCCACCACGAGTAGTAGTTGATAGTTTCATCTTCCTTAGGAATTCCTCTGCCTCTCCTTCAGTGACCGGACTCTTTATTTGTATTGGTCATTTTTAGTTTTCCTTAATTCCATCGGGACATAACATCTTCCTGAACGGGTTATTCCTCCTACTTCATCTATTTCTTCATCAATTTCTTTTCCCTTGTATATCATGACAGTAGGCTCATAATTCCAAGGAACAGCTTTGGGGTTAGTCATTGGGAGCTGGGATACTGGCCTGATAATCACAGGAGGAATATGGGCCCCTCGCACGATCAAGATAGGCTTGTTTGGCCCTTTTGGAACAAACGATTTTGCCTTAGTCGGGCTTGCCCAAACATCTTCAAGGGCTCTTTTCACAGTTAAGATGGGTGTGTTTGATGGACTCAACTTTTCTAACACATTTTCCGCCCCTAAAGTCATCATTTTTGTTAAATCAACAACATTTGCTGACTTCTTAATGCCAGTTCCAACCCTAAGGATTGACTTATACGGAGATGCAAACTCTTCATGACCCTTCATCAATTCCAGCATGTTTGTTTCAGTATGTCTCGGCAATGGATTTTGATTGATGTTGGGTCCACTCGGACTTTCAACTATAATTCGATTAGAATCGATCAAATCCTGAATGGCCCTTTTCAAATACCAACATCTCTCTATGTTGTGCCTGGGGCATTAGAACAATATGCGCAATGTTGAGAATAGTCCAACTTTCTCAGGGAAGGATTCGACATCTTTCTCTCAATAGGACTCAAAACATTCAACGTCCTTAATTTTTGGAAAAAGCTAGCATACGACTCCCCAATAGGAGTTAACTCATCTTTGACGCCATTTCCCTTTTTGTATTGTGGTCTAGGACGGAAAGGAATTCTAGCAGTGTTTTGATGAACTTGTGGGGGTGGTGGATGATTTTGTGGAGTTGGTGCACGCCATTGTGGATAAGAAGGGGGTGCAATTGGTTGTGCATTAAAAAACATGATATGGAGTGTATGGGACAGAATATTGTGGAGCTTGGGAAGGAAAATAGTATTGTGGGGAATTGCCTAGAACATGAGTCCTAGGCGCTGATACAATAGTTGCCACATCCTCCTTCTCTTCTTCCCTCCAATATTTCCAGAACCATTTTGAAGCACTTGTGTTGTGGCTTTTAAGGCAGCTTGACTTACAATCTTCCCAGACTTGATGCCCATTTCCACCATTTCCCCTACCTTAATAACTTCAGAGAATGTCTTCCCTACGGCAGAAAGAAAGAATAGTGAAAGTAATCAGGTTCGTGCGCCTGAGAGAAAACATCAATCATCTCTTACTCCTTCATCGGTGGTTAACCCTAGCAGCTTGTTCCCTCCATCTGATAGCATTCACGAAAATTTTTCGTGGTCTTTTTCCTCGTGTTGGCTAACGAGGAGCGATCTGGAACAATGTAAATATTATATTGGAATTGTTGTACAAAACATCGAGCCAAATCATCCCATGTGTGTCAGTTGGTGATATCCTGATCTATGAACCATTCAGATGCAATCCCTACTAAGCTTTCCCCAAAATAGGCCATAATAACTCTCTTGCCCTCTGCACCCCTCAATTGGTTGCAATATCTCATTAGATGAGCTATGGGGTCTCCGTGACCATCGTATTTTTCAATTTTGGAGTTTTAAAACCAGCAGGTAAATGGACGTGAGGAAACATACACAAGTCACTGAACGAGATGCCTTTGTGGCCTCCTAGTCCTTGCATATCTCTTATACTCTGTTCCAAACTCTTCATTTTCTTAATTATTTCTTCATATTCCTCATTCTTGACCATCCTCTCAATTTCGACAGGGGAACTATATTGATGAATGTGGGGATGAGAGCTAGGAATTTTAATGGCCTCTTTGAGAGTATAACTCTGATCACGCCGAACTTTGGGCGGAGGATCGCTGTTGGATTTGGGCACCATCGTTGGCTGCGCGATGCTGTTAGTCGGGTTAGCTGACACAAAGAGTGGATTACTTATCACAGGCGTATTCGAAGGGCGCACCATAGAAGTTCCAGCGACATTGAATGTGTTAGCATAGGGGCTGAATCCAGGGGGATATATCGGATCGCTTGTCGACACCTGGATAGGGTGAGACATATTTGTATTAAAATAGTCTCGGATTGAAGATGGTGGAGGTTGTCCACTCATCCAAGCCTCGTACATCTCTGCCATTTGTTGTTTTAACGCCCTTATCTCTTCTGTTGTCCCTATTTCTTGTGAAGTCATCTGGTTTTGGATCTCCTCATCATTGTCCGATTCATTTCCGTCTTTGGGGGCCATTTTCTGTTTCCCTTTCGATCTTGTGTTGTAAGGATGTGATGCCAGTTTAACCACAAACCAACTACCTTTAAGCTAGTATGTCTCTCTCTCTTTCTCTCTCTATCTCTCTCTCTCTCTCTCTCTCTGAATAGAGTAACAAACCGATTAGTGTTAAGAAATTATGCACATTGTATCCAGATACATACTTCTAATATGGAGGACCTTATGTTTCATCCCGGCTAACCTAGGCATTCTTCTCTTCATTAGTTTATTATATATTTATTATTATTATTATTTATTTATTTATTTATTATCATTATGATTATCATATTTTAAGAGAAAGAAGAAAGAAAAAAATAAGAAAAGAAATAAAATAATAATAATAATAATAATAATATATAATAATTTGAATCGAACCCCCTGGGTTGCCTACGTATCATGTTTGTACCATGAATCAGATATTGCGTAGTTCGAGAAGAGAAAGAAAGATATTAATTAATTTTTTTTGCATGACATATGCACATAAGGTGACCGAAAGAAAGTATTTTTCATTCATTTTCAAATATTTAAACAATGATTTGAATAAAACAAACAAACAAAAAAAAAAGAAGTACCTAGGACTTAGATAGACTCTAAAAGAAATAAAATAACAAAACGAAAAGAAAGAGAAAAAACTAAAATAATAATGAAATGAAATAATCACTACTAAGAAAATAGACTCTAAGAGAAACTGAATCCTCGAAATCATCTCCAAGACCCTTATAAACCCGCGCTTTCGTAGATATGGAGCCAAAGCACGGGCTGTGGCCCAACCTCTCATCGTTCTGGTGTAAATATCTAGCATAAACATTGTTGAGTTCATCCCTGAGTTTTAGTATTCGGTCTCTGGCTTCATCCATATTGTCATAACAATTCTGTAACCAATGGTGAGCAGTATTGACTTCATGCGTCAAATTTTCCCTTTGTTCTTGGAGCTCTTCAATTGAAGGTGGAGTGCATCTCGCTCGTCTATCCTTTGACCTCGCTCAATCTCACAGTCTGCCTGATAAGCACTGTAACGCCTTGCTATTTCTCTTACCCGTTCCATAGAGGCTTTAACTTGAGTTTGGAGCCTAGACTGTGCGCAGATAAGTTGGGCCTTTTCTTTCTTATACTCCTCTTCCTGTTGCTCCATAGCGCCTGTGGCAATGCCCAAGTCTTCTTGTAAGGTTAGAATGGTAGAGTGGTGTTTTCTAACTCTAACTTCAAATATCGCATCACGTTGGGCCAACTCATCTTTAGTGTTTTTCAGGTCATTACTTAGGATATCTAGAGTAGATTTATAGCTTCTTTCGACTTTGAGGCGAGCTTGCTTAATCTTAACTTCAATTTCTGCTTCTCGATCTACAGGTCCTTTTATTGACTCTTCTAGCATAACCTTAGGAAGGGGTTGATCATGAACCCAGTCTAAGTATGCTTAGTCCACCTCGCCTCTTGTGCGATCCTTCACCATATCGTGGGGACTTGAGAGTATGCATCCCCCCCAAATCTTAAATATCTCTGATTGCCTTAAAGGTATCTTGGGATGAAACTCATACATGAATTCACACATATCTTCATTAGGTGGTAGAAACTATCATCGCCCAAGTTGTCACATGACTCTAAGTGGCATGTAAGGTTGGACACCTCGAAGACCCATTAGGACAATGAACGATCGAAAAGTAGACATCTATATCACCTCGGCCGATGGAAACCAATGATAATTCCACACAATCTTGTCAGCAGTCAGATTATTGAGGTGTTGCTTCCAAGCTTCAATACCCTTCGGAAAACTATGATATTTGATTCTTTCTTTGTGGCCTCCAATATAATCATTCCATTCTATTTTAAAGTCCACTGCATAAGGGAGATGACGAATTTGTTCAATCATCCATAGTTGTAATAACATATTGCATCCCTCAAAGTAGTCTTTTCCATCTTTGTAAATAGTTAAAGCACGATAGATGTCTGCCAGAATCATTGGTACGAGGGTGATATTAGGCTTTTTCTCAAAAGTTGTAATGACTACAGCTAAGTTCATGCTAATCTTTCCTCCCTTTTTGGAAATACCATGATCCCCAAAAAACCCACCACAAAGGCATCATAATTGTGTACTTCCCAGGTCAGACGACACCCATTATTACGGAGTTTCTTTCCATACACTTCGAATCCATCACTTTTGCCATATCTTTTGTACAAAAATTCTAATGGAACCCATCCATTATTGAGACAACCACCTATATCATTCTCATTTATATGCAGTTTTTCTAGAAACCTCCTCCCATTAATATGTTTTGGTATCATAGGCTTTTCTTTGTGAAGATGTTTACCCTTTCCAATGAATGTCCCTATCGCCTCAAGGGTGGGGGTGAGTTCACAACCAGAAAAACGGATTACATTCCTTAACGGGTCCCGAAAATGCACAAGTGCTTCTATCAAATCCCATCGTGGCTCAACATACAAAAGGCTTCGTAGAAATCCCAAGCGTTTGAACACCATTCCTCGTCCATGGTTTGTCATATTTTCATATCATGTCTTCAAGAGTGTCGGGGGCCTTATCCAATATCATGAATCGAGGTGATTGGTCCTCTCTTTGTCTCTATCTCCCTTTCCATATGGATTCAATTTCCTATATTATGATAGTGACAAAAGGCTTAATAAAAATATATATTTTTAATAAGAATAACGGAAAAATCATACCCACAAAAGAAAGTAATTTTTTTTCATAATAATAATAATAAAATATATATATATAGAATATATATATATATATATATATATATATATATATATATATATATATATATATATATATATATATATATATATATATTATTTAAAATAAGAATAACGTAAAAATCATACACCACAAAAAAAGTAAATTTTTTTTATTATTATTTTTTTAATAAAATAATCAAACACAACACACATACGAAAAAAAAACAATTTTTTTTATTTAATTTATTTTTTTATTTTATTTTTAAAAAAAATGGTTATTAAAGGAAGAGGAGAATAGAAGATATATATAAATATAAATAGATATATATAGATATATATAATATATATATATATATATATTATATAATATATATATATTAATAGCCCTTAAAAATTTCCAAAATTAAAAATATAGTATATTCGATTTGCATTTTATTTTTGTTGATTAAATTTTCAATCTTTTTTTTATATTATATAAAAACTTTGATGGTAATGATAGATTTTCTATTTGTAAAAGAAATATGAATTTTCATAGAAAAAAATTGGTTAATAAAAGAATTACGTGAAAACTTTAATTTGACATTTTTCGCGTAAAATTAATTTTCATTATAATTCATTCATCTAAAGCCGATCAACATTTGTATAGTCTTCCCAATAATGTGACAAAAACACAAATAATGTACATGATAGTCTCAAGTAGGGATACTTCTCCTAGACAGGCTCGACCCTTGTGTCGAGCTCCCCATTAATTCAACATTATGCATGATGTAGATAAATCGAATCCTATTAGGGATAGTCATTGTTGAGGCTTGTTTTACTAGATAAACAATCTAATAGGTAAGGTGTCTAGACTGGCCATAAAACGAGCAGACTACTCGAGTCGAGAAGGGACATCTTACCAGTAGCAGGGCTTTCTGGCCTCACTATTAATCCTTCCCATCCTAAGACATGTGTTACTATAGAATCCTACCAGGAGCGTTGCCGCATCTTTGGTATCTCATGGCTCGGGAGTGTAATCGCATCTCCGAATAAAGTATCTCAGAATACTCAGATGGATGCGCGAGGAAAGATAGTTAATTATAATTCACACATTATCAGAAGAGTAAATAAGCAAGCAAATAACATATTATGCCATTAAACACAATATCCACAAATAGATGAGTATGTAAATACATAATAAAGTCATGTAGAAGTCCATGTTTACAAGCTCGAATTCTAGGGTCCCCAGCGGAGTCGCCACAGATGTCATACCCCTTTTTCAGGCGGCGGCATAAGGGTTTTTCCAATTTAAGTGACGTAATTAATTAGAAGATTATTTTAGTTTTTAAGAGTCGCCACTCGGAATTGAGTTACGGTGTTCCAAGACACTTTTTATTTAATCCCTAATCAAAAGGAAATGACTCTTTGTTTGGTCTGCGAAACTAGTTTGGGTAAGGAATTCTATTGACCGAGGGGAAGGTATTAGGCATCCCTCGAATCCCGTGGTTCTAGCACGGTCACTTTATAGATTTATGACTTAAATTAATTTTTGAATATTATATTATTAAGACAAATGTAGTTACCCTCATTCTTTGATTTATATTAAACATATTTAAAACTGTACTATTTTATAAACATGTGAAGTTTTTACACATTTTTATTAATTATTTGTTTATTTTCATGCTTCAACATTTGCCTGCTCTTAATTTCTATCTTTTATTTTTTTATTTGTTTTTTTTATTGTATTTGTGTTCTCTCTTCTTTTCTCTGTACTAATTTTCCCTTTTTTTTTTGTTTAACTTCCTGATTTTATATTTTTGGTTTTACATTGATTTTCTTCTTTTCGTTTCTACCCTTTTTTTAAAAAAAAATAGTTGTGTTTTTTTTGTGATTGATCATACTAAAATATTTATTATTTTTTAACACTATACTTTATTTCTTTCATTTTTGCAGTATTTTTTATTAAATTTATTTTTCCTGATATTTTCTCCATTCTTTTCATATATTTTTTTTTATTTTTATATTATTCTTTTTGAATTCAGATGTTCTTTCATCACTTTTCTTTTCTTCTTCTTTTTATTCACGTATTCTACCTCTTTTCCTAATTCAATTTTATTGTTATTATTTTTTTCATCTTTTTTCTTTCATTTACTATCTCTCCTTATTCCTAACAAGTTTATTATTATTATTTTTAATAGAATCTAACAATAATAATGTAAGGACAATACACATAATATAATATAAAATATAATTTAATACATTTCT
>JAKWJD010000705.1:0-17290 GCA_027705065.1 Solanum peruvianum
CAGAATACATGGTCGAACTACTTCGGGCATGGCATGCCATTATGGCCCTTAGACAACATACACGGTCGGACAACGTCGGGCATGGCATGTTATCATTTCCCTTAGACAACACACACGATCGGACTACATAGGTCATGGAAATGCTATAATCACCCTTTGGAAGAACACACGGTCAGACGACGTCATGCGTTAAATGCCATCATTGCCATTGGACAGCATTTACGGTCGGACTACGTCGGGTGTTGCATGTTATCAACGCCCTTTGAAAACAAAAATGATTGGACGATGTAAGGCGTGGCATGTTATCATCGCCCTTGGATAGCACACACGAACAGACGACGAGCATGACATGCCGGCATGGCCCTTGGGAAGCACACGTGGTTCGCGATGACATCGGGTGTGGCATGCCATCATTGCCATAGGGTAGCACACACGGTTAAACGACTTCGGGTGTGACCTGTAATCTTCGCCCTTGGATAGCACACATAGTGGGAACATGTCGGGCATGGCCTGCTATAATCTCCCTTGGACATCATACACGATAGGACTACGTCAGGCATGGCATGACATCATAGACCTTGGCCTGCACACATGGCCAGACGACTTTGGGCGTGCCATGATATCATCCCCCTTGGACAGCATACATAGGGTCAGACAAGGTTTGGCGTGGCATGCCATCATTGCCCTTGGACAACATACACAGTCGGACGACGTCGGTCGTGGCATGTTATCATTTCCCATGGACTGCACACACGGTCGGTCGACGTTGGGCATGTGAATGTTTTCATCGCCTTTGGGCAGCACACACGGTCGAACGAAGTCGAGAGTTAAATGCCATCGTTTCCTTTTAGACTGCACACACGGTAGAATGATGTCGACGTGGCACGCAATCATCACTTTTCGATTACATACATGGACAGATGACTTCGGGTTTGGCAATTCCATCATCTCCCTTGTACAACACACACTGTCGGACGACGTCGGTGGTGGCAATGCCATCAGAGCCTTTTGAATGCACACACGATCTAGCGACATAAGGCATGGAATGCTATTATCGTTCTTGTAGAGCATATACGATCGGACGACATCGAGTGTGGCATTTTATCATCGCCCTGGGACAACACACACAATTGGAGGACCTCGAGCAAGGCATGCTTGCATGGCCCTTGGGCAGCAAACACGGTCGGATGAAGTCGGGTGTGGCATGCCATCATCGCCCTTGGACAGCATACACGGTTGGACGACGTCAGGTGTGGCATGCCTTCATCGCCCTTTGAAAGCATACACGATCGGATAAAGTCGGGTGTGGCATGCCATCATTGCCATAAGGAAGCATACGCTGTTGAATGGCGTCGGGCGTGGCATGCCATCATCGCCATTGGGAAGCACATGCGGTCGGACGACGTCAGGCGTGACATGCCATTATTTTCATTTGACGACACACACGGTGGGAGAACCTCGGGAATGGCATGCCATCATCGCCCTTGGACAGAATACATGGTCGGACGATGTCGAGCGTGCCATGTCATCATGTCCTTTGACAGCACACACGATCTGACTATGTCGGGCATGGAAGGCCATCATCTCCCTTCGGCAGCATACACAGGGCCGCATGACTTCGGCAATGGCATGTCATCATAGCCCTTGGACAGCATACATAGTAGGGCGACGTTGAGCATGGCATGTTATCATTTCCCTTGGAAAGCACACATGATCATAATACGTCTGGGGTGGAAATGCTATAATTACGCTTGGGCAGCACAAACGGTCGAACACGTCGGACGTTAAATGCCATCATTTCCCTTGGACAACATTTATGGCCGGACTACGTCGGGTGTGGCATGTTATCAGCGCCCTTTGAAAGCATACACGATCGGACGACGTCGACCATGGTATGCTATGATCGTCCTTGGACAGGACACACGAACAGATGACGTCGGCAGGGCATCCACACATGGCCCTTGGGCAGCACAAACGGTTGGATGACGTCGGCCGTGGCATGCCATCATTGCTATTTGGCAGCACACAAGGTCAGATGACGTCGCTCGTGACATGACATCTTCACCCTTGGACAACTCACAAGGTGGGAGCACGTCGGGCGTGGTATGCCATTATTGCCCTTAGACAACATACACGGTGGGAGTACGTCAGGCGTGGCATGCCATCATTGCCCTTGGCCAGCACACACGGTTGGACGACGTCGGCGTGGCAGACCATCATCCCCC
This sequence comes from Solanum peruvianum, assembly GCA_027705065.1. Lineage (NCBI taxonomy): Eukaryota > Viridiplantae > Streptophyta > Magnoliopsida > Solanales > Solanaceae > Solanum > Solanum peruvianum. The sequence continues at coordinate 2,226 of JAKWJD010000705.1, forward strand.
TTGGACAACATACATATGGTCAAACAACGTCGGGTGTGGCATCCATCATCACCCTTGGACAGCATACACGATTGGACGACATCGGGCGTGGCATGTTATCATCGCCCAGAAATTGCACACACAGTTTGACGTTGTTGGGTGTGGAAATGCTATCATCGCCCTTAGGCAGCATACACAGTCGGATGGCGTTGGGCGTTAAATTCAATCATTGCCCTTTGGACAGCATACAAGGTCAGAAGATGTCCACGTGGCATGCCATCATCGCCTTTAGACTGCACACACAAACGGACGACGCCGGGTGTGGCATTCCATCATCGCCCTTGTGCAGCACACACGATCGAACGACACCGGACTTTGGATGCCATCATTGCCCTTGGACAGAACACGCGATCGGACGACGTCAGGCGTGGCATGGATGCATGGTCCTTGGGTAGCACACACGATTGGACGACGTTGGGAGTGGCATTCCATCATCGCCCTTGTGCAGCACACACGATCGAACGAAATCAGACATTAGATACCATCATTACCCTTTGACAGAACACGCGATCGGACGACGTTACGCGTGGCATGCCATTATCGCCTTTAGACATCGCACAGGATCAGACTACATCGTGCAAGGCATGCCATCATCTCCCTTGGGTAGCACACACAGTCGGACAACATCGTGGCGTTCATCCTGGTCCATCGCCCTTTGGAATGCAACATACTCGGACGAACGACGTCGGGCGTGGTATGTTATTATCGATGTTGAACAGCACACCACAGTTGGCTTGACACACCAGTGGTGCTGGCGTAACATGGCCCTTGGGCATACACAGTCCATGAGTCGGCGCTGGACTATCAATTTCTCTCCCTTTGCTGGCAGCACACATTTTGAACGATTCGGTCATGCGTATCGCTCTTCATCCTGGAAGCACCTCACATCGATGTCGGGCGTGGCATCCCATAATTGCCCTTGGAATTCCTACACACGACGCTTCGATCGACCTGTTGGAAGCCCACGGTCAATCGCCCGTGGCATCCCATAATTGCCCTTGGAATTCCTACACGATCGGACGATGTTAGACGTGGAATTCCATCATCGCCCATGGACATCATACATAGTCGGATGACGTCGAGCGTGTCATGCCATCATCGCCATTTGGCAGCACACGCGGTAGGACAGCGTTGGCCGTTACATACCTCATCTCCATTAGGCAGCACTCGTGGTCGGACGATGTCAGGCATGACATGCCATCATCGCCCTTGGACAACACACCAGTGGGACAACGTCGGGCATGGCATGCCATCATCTCCCTTGGTCATCATACACAGGGTCAGACGATGTCGGGCGTGGCATGCCATCATCACCCCTGGACAACATAAACGGTAGGACAACGTCGAGCATGGCATGTTTCTATTACCCTTGGACAACATGATACGCTCAAACTTACTTCTCAAATGAGAAGTAAAGCGGTCGCGTCAATTAAATAACCCAACTAGTGAGGTTGGGATCGTTCCCACGAGGAAAATAGTCTAGACTTAACTTTAAATTGTTATTACTATTGCTCGGTTGATGACTTCCTTAGAAAGTAAAAGCATAAAAGGGGGTTTGTATTACCTAATGAGTAAAAATAACTAATGTAATTGAAAGAGACACTTGACAGCTTTTAATATTGGGTTTTAATCAATGAATTAAAGTAACTAGGGTTTACGTGTTCCCCACAGGTTCTTAACTTGATAATTCTACCTACAACAATTCTTTCCTAGTATCTTGCATGCTAAGTGATAAGTTATGTATTTCTAAATCCTTGGTCCGGCATCTAGAAAATCTCACTCCGCACCTTGGTCCGGCTACGTGTGTTGCTTTCCTAACCCTTATCTTTACCTCATATTAAGCATCGTATTCGATATTTGACTAAGTTATATTACCTCGTACCAATCAATACTAGCCTATTAGATAGTATACACTAAATCTATGTTAATAATTCTTTTCCTATTATCTACCTCCTTGGTCCGGCAAGTAGCATTAAGGCGAGTTTCTAACGTTGATCATCCGTTAAAAAGACTTCTAAGCGAAAGAATTATTAATACATGCAAGACACTATTCTAGAATTGTTATTTTAGCTAGGGTTTTATCTCATTATTTGCCTATGGTTCCCACAACCCTAGTTATGGAGTTTAGTCCTCATAGCCATAAACACAATATTCAAATATGTTAAACAAGAATTCATGTACTTACTTTAATTAAAAAGAATAAAGTCCGAAAATTTGCTTGATTAATCACCAACGTTACTTGTAAGAATCTCCAACAATCAACACTCAAAAACACAAAGTCTAATAATCACAAAGTCTAACTATATGGAATTTGATAATCAAAGAGTCTAACCTCAAAAACGAGGTTTTTCGAACTATTTATAAAATAATAAAAACCTAATTAAACAAGGATTCTAATTTCTGGAAATCTGCCAAAACGCGGCTGGGTCGACGGACCACGCGACGGACCGTCGTAGTCATGACGGACCGTCGTGGGCTCCGTCGTCCCATACTTGTCCAATTTCTTCTGCTGCTTTTTCTTCATTCCCCTCGACGGCAAGAGTGACGGACCGTCATAGGCACGGCGGTCCATCGAGGGTCTTCGTTTCAAAATACTTCAACTCTTGAATCTGGGTACTGGGATCACTTCTCTGATCTTCACGACGGACCTGCAGGACGGACCGTCATGGCCATACGGACCGTCACAAGCTTCGTAATCCCACACTTGGTCAGACTTCCCCATCTCCTTCAGCAGCTTCTCTACGCTGCCACCTACGGACCGTCACAAGCACGACGGACCGTCATAAGCTCCGTAGGTAGTCTCTTCTGCATTTTCGCTCAAAATCTCCGCATTCAGCTTTGGACAGATTTCCTGCAAAACAAAGAGAAACTTATATCAAAATTAGCACAAAAAGTCTTTGGACACACTAAACATAGGAAAAAAGCATTAATTACACCGTGAAACCACGGTATATCAACGCCCGCAACTTAAATCGTTGTTTGTCCTCAAGCGACGCACTATGACTCACTACACAATCTTTGTACAATTAGTAATCATGTTTTATCCTTTGCAATCATTTGGCTATCAATCCCGACTAATCCCATCAAATCTATGCATGCTATCACTATTAGGCTTGACTTTTGTGGGATTCGAACATGACACAGACTCACCATGCACTAATACCTATCCTCTTCAATTTCTCACCGAGGTGCTAACAATTCCGGTATTGCAACTAGTGTCCTCACTTTAGAACAAAAATCCTCATTTTTCACACAATGATTTCAGTTGAGTATAAGGATTACACTTTTCAACACTCGCACTCAGAACAAAGTCACACTCATTCATACCTATTGCCATAAGCTTGCCCTGATTTTCACTGCCTTAAGTTCGCTATACAACCCTTAGGATCACGATAGGACTTTTTTTTTTAGCTTGTAACGTAGGCCTCAGAGTCAGTAGGGTATATTTAGGTATACTTTAGTGACTTTTTGCCCTCCTTGACATATTGGCTAAACCCTTCCACCCTATATCACTTATCTCGCCCAGTTTCTCCTATTCTTTCACCTTGCTGTTTCCCTTCTTTCTTCATTTGCGTAGTGACTCTTTTCTTTTCTTGTTTGTAATTCTTGAATAATTTTTTTTTTCAACGAGTTCTTGAGTCACTTTAACTTTTGTTCTTTCTCTCTCTTTGTTCTTTCAAACCCCACTTTCCAGAGCATTCCTCAAAACAGCCACCTCAACTCATGGCTTTGCCAGAGTCAAGGTACACAATCACCCAAACCGGGTCAGGGCCATAACGAAGGTTGTTTATACATTAGCCACCCTCAACTTATGCTTTTGGCATAAGCTGAGGTGCACATGTCCAAGGAGGACCAGGGCCACACATATTGTTCCCAGAAAGATCAGTTGGGGTGAAAAAGAAAAGGTCTAATTTTAAGCTCAAATTATTTGGATCAAAGAAGGATAACTTTCATTTGGTTTTTCTTTATTTAGCCGAAATGGGCTATATTGAATAAGGGCCTATGATCCTTTCCTAATTGTTTGTTACAGCTTACTTTTAGCAGGACTAACCAGGCAAGTTCTAGCTCAGTACCAATAGTGGACTATTCAACTTTCCTCAACACTCCACTTGACATCTCATCACTATACCAGATTCAACACCTAGTTTGACTTGAAGATTAGGGTAATGCAATGGTGTAACTCTATTTCATGTTTAGAGCCACACAATTTATCAGTTACTACGCCTAGTCATGCAACATTTTCCATTTTATCGGGATATCATGTTAGCCATCAGACTTCAATCAGAGTTAACTATGTACAAAAGATATACGTGCCGGTTGTTCAACAAAAATAATCAGTCTTTTGGGAAAAGAACACAGCAAGAAAACCCCAAAAGAGGATAGTGAGTTGGGCTACTCAGACTTCACCCTAACACTCACTTTCCATTTACCCCACCCCCAACAAAAAATATGAAATTGTCCCCAATGCATAAAAATCTAAAGATTAGAGGGTAGGTGAAGCAAACCTGTGGCGCATAGCGCCGTCGATCAGCAAGCTGGTGGGTCCAGTTTCCCGGAACCACACCTCTCAATCTGGACACCCTCACTGGTGTCTCAGCTATCTGGACACCCTCAGTGCCTCCTGTGGTCTCTACAGTATGGGATCTAGACGCCCCAGCCGCTATCTACGATGCTCGGATCCGGTGTGCCTCCGCCTCAGCAAGTGAGGCTCTCCGCGCGGCCTCCATCTCTCGGCGGTCCTTCTTCCTTGCTCGCGGCTTCATCCTCTCCTCGATCCCTACGCCTCTTGGCACTCTCTGGAGGGGGGGATGGTGGAATTTCAGAAGTAGTAAACAGGGCCGCCAACACTGTGTCCTCAGCAGCGGCTCGGCAGAAGGGTCCTCAGAATCGTCACCCTCGACGCTAGTATCGTGGCGATGTCGGCACGAAGACTGTCGACTGCAGTCTGAAGAGTCGACACATCTACCAGAGGGGCTGGTCAAGCTAATACTCGCAACTCGAAGGCGTCTATGCGCAGGTTAACCTCAGCAATCTTCCGCTGCATCATCCTCTCTGTACGCGCTTCCGACTCAGTAATAGACTTCTGCATCCACGGCTGGATGTGATGCAGAAGAGTGGCCATTTGTGCCTCCGGTTTTTGGACCCTAGCAAGCGGGGGCCAGTAACGGTAGAGGGGCTGTGTGAGGGAGCTCAGGGCTATGCTACTACCCGGGATAGACTCGACCGGGGTAGTGTCGTAGATGCCTGTGTAGATGTCCGGCCTGGGCAACCGTATCCACAGATCATCAGCAAGAGTGTGGTAGCTCTGGACGTGGCCCTCTGCGTGGTGCCAACTCATTGGCCTCGTCTTTGATGAGGCCGACACAACGGTGCCCTGCGGGGTCTTCAACTGATCTATGTGCCCACGGGCACACCTGCCGACCTGCAAAGGGCAAAATCATGCATGGAAAGGGGTAGGTGGTGGTGACCTTGAATGCCCTCTCGTGCATGACTACCTGTAGAAGCCATGCATAGTCCACCTCGAAGCCGGCTATCATCGCCGCCATCAGCACTGCTCGATCCCAGGTGACTATGTTATCAGCAGCTGTGGGGGAAAGGCAGTGACGCACGAGCAGCCACAAGAAAATTGGCGACGAACTGAGGTTGGCCTTCTTGATGCCCCCCTTTGGCTCGGTGACCCATCGGCACCCTCTCCGTCGACTGATAAGTGTAGGGCCATCCACCGCTTGGTGGTCTCCCTCAGTGCTGGCTCTCGCAGGAATGTCCATCCTTCACTACCTGCCAGCGTAGTCAAACTCGGCAGTGGTGGGAGTCCGAGTAGAAGCTGCACTCTCTGCCGTATAGGAAGCGGCGGATGGCGGGCAGGGAAATGTCAACCTGCACCCCCGGACTAGAACCTGCTCCAATGGGGCCTTGTTTCGCGGGAGCAGCCTGCCTGTCGATCTGTGATCGGAGAGTCGCTACGTAGGACGCGTAGAACTCTCGGACCATCTCCTCACTGTATCGTCCCAACGGACGGGCTGTCCACTCTAGGCAATGCCTGGTAAATATGTTGTGGATCTCCGGCATCGAGGGGAGACTCCATGTAAGTACCCGCCGCTCCAGGGTGAGTGTTCGAGACATTACTCCTTTATCGGTCAAGAACTTCACGTCGGAGTAAACCTGAAACTGGCCTTCAACGCACCACTGGTTTAACTGGTCAGAGGCTGGGGTGGTGGCCGGGGTTGGTGCGCCGGATGTGGAGTCTGAACTGTCAGCCTCATCAGACGAGGCCGACGCTGCAGCAAGGGCGGGTGCGGGAACCTCAGCAGATCCTGAAGCTTCCTCGGACCAGGATACTCCTAAGGAGCCAGACGCTCCTTCCTCGTTTGTGGCCGACCCAGAGGGTGTGCCGGTCAGTGTGCGCTCCTCATCAGACTGGGAGGCAGTGACTATGCCGGACGCCACCGTCTTCTTGGGTGTGGCTCGAGGGGCACGTGCAGCACGGGAAGGTGCGGAAGTGCCTGGGGGCACATATTCAGGGTCCCGCTCATCATCAGACCTAATGATCAAGCGTGCAGACGGGGCAACAGACTTGGATCGCCCGCGTGCGTAAGCTCGGTCTTTCTTGGGTGCCATAGTCGATAGTACCTGAAAAGGATAACTATTAGTACGAGTATGTCAAACAACACAAGCACCCATACAACATAAACATTTAAAATAGTGTGTTAGTGATAGTGAAACTGTATCACACGACGGGACACAGATGACGGCTCGTCGTGGCTACGACGGACCGTCATGAGGTCCGTCGTGTTTACTTGGTCGATGTACATATAAAGAACCCTGAAAGAGGGGTCTCTGACCATCATGACGGTCACGCAGGACGGACCGTCGAGGGACGACGGCCCGTCGTAAGTGTCCGTCGTAGGACACTTAGAAACGTTTGGGAGACCCTTAGCAGAGGGGTCTCTGACCGTCATGACGGTCGTGCAGGACGGACCGTCGAGGGAACGACGGTTCGTCGTAAGTGTCCGTCGTAGGACACTTGAAAATGTTTTGGAGACCCTCAGCAGAGGGGTCTCTGACCGTCATGACGGTTGTGCAGGACGGACCGTCGTGGGTGGGACGGTCCGTCGTAAGAGTTCGTCGTAGGACACTTAGAAAAGTTTTAGAGACCCTTAGAACAGGGTCTCTTACAACCATGACGGTTGTGCAGGACGGACCGTCGTGGGTGGGACGTCCGTCGTAAGAGTCCGTCGTAGGACACTTAGAAAATTTTAGAGACCCTTAGAAACAGGGTCTCTGACAACCATGACGGTCGTGGAGGACGGACCGTCGTGGGTTGGACGGTCCGTCGTAAGAGTCCGTCGTAGGACACTTGAAAAGTTTTAGAGACCAATAGAAACAGGGTCTCTGATACCCATGACGGTCGTGCAGGACGGACCGTCGTGGGTAGGACGGTCCGTCATAAGATCCGTCGTAGGACACTTGGAAATTTTTAGAGACCCTTAGAAATAGGGGTCTCTGACAACCATGACGGTCGTGCAGGACGGACCGTCGTGAAGACACAACGGTCCGTCACAGGCGTAGGTTGCAGGGGTGCTAGGGCTTGTGCAACGGACCCTACGACGGTCCGTCGTGTGTGCGACGGGCCGTCATCGGGGTCTCTTTCTGAGTACCAGTGTTAGAACTGGGGTTACCCTACGCATCCTCGATGAACCCACATGGTTGTGTAGTGTTGTGGACCTATATGTGTCTATCCCAACGACCTAAAAAACTACCAAAGCAAATCACCTATGCCTAGGTTATCAACATGGCACATACGAACATTTTGGAACCTAGGTTTAGATATAAGCATAAAAAATAAACAGTATACGATTAAGAACTAAGCTAATACTAACTACAAAACCATAATGCAAGATAAAGGAGTATAAATTTAGAGACACATACCTTGGAAATGTAGAAAAAACAACTGGAGAATGATTCAGTTAGCAAGGTAGACACCTCACAGCAGCAGCACCGACTAGTGGATGATAAGTATAAGGTTTAGGAGGATTTTTGGGGCATGATCAGTGGGGGAAGTTGAAAAGAGAGGGAGATGAGAGGAATGAGGAAATAATGGGGGAAATATGGAGGGGCGGGAGTATAAAAACGGTCAGATTTTGAAAAGGGTCCGTCCGGGTCGGGTCGGGTTAATTTCATTAATCGCGCGACGGTTCCCGACGACGGTCCGTCGCACATGCGACGCCCCGTCGTAGTTGCCGTCGTGTGTGCCCTAATTTCAAAAAAATGACAGAAATACGTACCTGGTGTGACGGTGCATACGACGGTCCGTTTCATTCGAGACGGTCCGTCGTTGTATCCATCAGTGGTCTGCGCGGAGTAGTTTTCTGCAGAATTTTTTGGTGATGTGCCTGCAAATTAAAACCCCTTTATAGAAAAAATGCTACATTATTAAAAGAACGATAAGTATTGGGTTGCCTCCCAACAAGCGCCAGATTTAACGTCGCGGCACGACTGGGGCCACTTGATTACTCAGACTTCATCAAGATGGTATCCTCGATAACTCATTCGCCGATTCAGCATGCCCTAGATAGATTTTTATGCGCTGTCCATTCACCTTGAACCGCACACCCTCCTTAGTTTCCAACTCACTGCTCCATGAGGGAATAGTTGGTAACCGTGTAAGGACCAGTCCATTTGGACTTGAGTTTGCCTGGAAACAAGCGCAATCTGGAATTGAATTGAAGCACTAAATCCCCAACCATAAACTCTCGTTTTTCAATTTTGTTGTCATGATACTTCTTCATATTTTCTTTTATATAGGGCTGACCTTTCATAGCTTTGAAGCGAAATTCATCAAGTTCATTCAACCCATTTACCGTTGCTCTGCAGCTTCGCTCCAATCCAATTTAACTTCTTCATAGCCCACATGGCTTTATGCTCTAACTCAACCGGAAGATTACAGCTTTCCCTATACAAGTTGGTATGGAGATATACCTATGGGAGTCTATAAGCTGTCCGGTAGGCCCAAAGAGCATCATCAGGCCTCCTTGACCAATCTGTTCGACTAACATTCACTGTTTTGGACAATTTTGTTTGATCTCCCGATTTGATACCTCAACTTGCCCACTAGTTTGAGGGTGGTAAGGCGTGGCCACATTATGGCGAACACCGTATTTCTCCAATAACCCCTTGAACAATCTGTTGTGCAGAAGTGGGAACCCCCATCACTAATAATGGCCCTTGGAGTGCCAAAACGGGAGAATATATTCTTTTTCAAGAATGCAGTGACACTCTTCCCTTCATTGTTTGCGAGAGCTATGGCTTCAACCCATTTAGATACATAATCAACTGCTACTAAAGAATGTACTCATCCCATGAGAACTCACGAAAGGGCCCATAAAGTCAATACCCCACACATCAAATAACTCAATCAGAAGAATGGGGTTTAGAGGGAGCTCTTGCTTTCTTGAAATACCACCATCTCGTTGACATTTGTCACATGATTTAGCAAACCCATGAGAATTGATGAGAGTTGGCCAATAGTAACCACATTGCAATATCTTGTGAGTTGTCGGATACCACTGTGATGTCCGCCAACAGGTGAAGAATGGCATGCCTCCAATAACACTCAACATTTCACATTCTGGCACACAACGCCGAATAAGCCCGTCGGCACAACTCCTATACAAGTATGGTTCATCCCAAAAGAACTTCTTCACATCGTACATGAACTTTTTCCTTTGATGAAAGAACAAGTCTGATGGAACAATATCACTAGCCAGATATTTCGCAAAATCTGCGAACCATGGAATCAAGTCTTGTGAAGCAGCCAATACATGTCATCGGGGAAAGTATCATCAATGTCAGTCTTATCCCTAACTCTCTCATAGCTTCATCCTCTAGACGGACAAATGATCAGCAACTTGATTTTCAGTCCCTTTTCTATCCAGCACTTCAAAGTCAAATTCTTGCAGCAGTAATACCCAACGAATCAGCCTTGGTTTGGCATCCTTTTTCGCCATCAAATATCTCAGTGCTGAATGGTCAGTATGCACTATGACTCTAGTACCTTGCAAATAGGAGCGAAATTCTCAAAAGCAAAGACTACTGCGAGGATTTCTTGCTCAGTCACTGTGTAGTTCTTCTGGGCTTCATTTAGGGCTTTACTAGCATAGTAAATTGGGTGAAGGATTTTTTTCTTCTCTGTCCCAATACTACACCAAGAGCCACCCCACTAGCATCGCACATTACCTCAAATGGACTATTCCAATCCGGAGAAATAATGATAGGTGCAGACACTAACTTCTCTTTTAACTCACTGAATGCTTTAAGACAGGACTCATCAAAATAAAATTTACATTCTTTCTCCAGTAATTTGCACAATGGGTGTGCAATCTTTGAAAAGTCTTTGATGAATCACCGATACAAACCTGCATGCCCAAGAAAGCTTCTCACACCTTTCACAGAGATCGGCGGGGGAAGTCTGTCTATTACCGCAACTTTAGCTCGATCAACCTATATGCCCTTTTCTGAAATGCGATGACCCAACACAATACCCTCTTTCACCATGAAATGACACTTTTCCCAGTTTAGTACTAAATTGCAGTCTTCACATCTCTTAAGGACCTCAGATAAATTGGACAAACATCGCTCGAATGAATCACCAACCACAGAAAAATCATCCATAAAAACTTTTATAGTATCCTTCACCATGTCAGAAAATATTGACATCGTACATCTCTGAAAGGTTGCGGGTGCATTGCACAACCCAAACGGCATTCTTCTGAACGCAAAGGTCCCATATGGACAAGTGAAAGTGGTTTTCTCTTGATCTTCTGGTGCAATAGAAATCTGATTATACCCCGAATACCCATCAAGAAAACAATACCACCCTTTTCCGGCAAGTCTATCCAACATCTGATCCATGAAGGGCATAGGAAAATGGTCTTTTTCAGTCCATGAGTTCAGTTTACGGTAATCCATGCACACCCTCCATCCAGTAACCGGTCTCATTGGAACAAGTTCATTCTTTTCGTTGGGGACCACAGTCATTCCCCCTTTCTTAGGTACACACTGAACCGGGCATACCCAACTACTATCAGCGATTGGATATATTACTCCGGCATCCAACCACTTAATGATTTCCTTCTTTACAACCTCTTGCATAGGAGGGTTCAAGCGTCTCTGGTGCTCAACACTCGGCTTATGATCAGGCATGAGTTGGATTTTATGAGAGCAAATACCGGGAGGGATCCCAATAATGTCCGCAATAGTCCACCCAATAGCTCTTTTGAACCTTTTTAGTACCGTCACCAAACTCTGAACTTGTTGTGCATCCAAGTCTGACGCAATGATTACCGGCAAAGTGTCACCCTTTCCTAAGAATTCATACCTGAGATGAGGTGGGAGAGCTTTTAGTTCTAATTTTGGAGCTTCCTCTATAGATGGTTTCGCGGGTGGGGACTCGCGATTCTTCATATCAAGCTCAAATTTCTTTGGTTTAAACCGAACATCACCTCGGTCAAGAGCAGCGACTAATGACTCATACTCTTCAATGCAATCGCTATCAAAGTTCATTATCACTGCCGCTAATGCTTCGACACCTAGACGTTCTTCTATTTGTGTCTCAAATGTCTCACCCATGTTGTAGGATATCGCAGATGCCGATTGGAGCTCACCACTCTGCTTCATGGACCTACAAATATTAAAGGGTACTTCCTCATTGTTCAACCAAAAATTTCATCTGCCCCTTTTCCATGTCTACTAAGGCTCTTCCCGTAGCAAGGAATGGCCTCCCAAGAATAATGGGCACTTCGAAATCGACTTCGCAATCAAGAATAACAAAATCTGCTGGAAATATGAACAACTCCACTTTTACCACACATCGTGGAGTATCCCTATGGGCATTTTACTGTTCGATCGGCCATCAGTAGCCGCATCGCAGTGGGTTTTGGGTCACCCAAACCCAACTTCTTGTAAATCGAGAGGGGCATGAGATTTATGCTTGCCCCCAGATCATATAATGCTTTCGCAAAATGTAATAGACCGATTGTACAAGGAATGGTGAACGCACCCGGATCTTCTTTCTTTTGGACCAGAGATCTTGTAGCAATAGCACTACAATGATGCATTCTATCATCATCCTCAAAGTAACCGATCTTTTCTTTGTGACCAGATCTTTCATAACTTGGCGTAACCGGGCATTTGTTCTAAAGCTTCTACCAAAGGGACATTGATAGAAAGTATCTTCAACATTGTTATAAAACGCCGATATTTGCCATCCTCGGTCTTTTTCACTAATCTTTGAGGAAATGGGGGTGGTGGCCTAGGCATAGGGATTACCTTTTTGGGCACTTCAGCATCTTCTCAGTCTCATCCTCTAATTCAGCATCAACATCTACCACTTATTAGTATCTTTTGTCACCTTATTCTCATTAGATGGCATAGGTGGGTCAATGGTTTGCTTTCCACCGCGAGTAGTAATTGCCATACAATGTCCATCATTTTTCGGATTTTGGACAGTGTTGCTAGGAAGAGTGCCCGGTTGCCCTGTGTTCACAGTTGCAGATAATTGGGCCAATTGTAACTCAAGTTGCTTAATTGATATTGCATGGGTATCAACTTTTTGCCCAATACCCGCTAGATCATTCCTCAACTCTTTATTTTGCTCATCACTAGCATCGAACCTCCTCATCATTTTATGCAACATATCCTCAACTCGCGACATACTACCTCCACCCCCTAGGAGTAACTTCACGATTTTGAGGAGGAACATAAGGTCCATTTCTGTCATTTCTGTTACCATAGCTACCCTTGTTGAAGTTGTTGTCGCGATTGTAGTTTCCATCTCGGACATAATGACCCTCACGATTGTAGTTACCATAGTTCCGACCTTGGTTCCCTTGACCTTGGCGCCAATTTTCTGATTAGAGCCTTGGGCACTTGGTCGGAAACCCCCCATCTGTTCATTTACTGCATAGGAATCCTCCTCATAATAACACTCATCGTTTGGAGGTGGTGGTTTAGCCAAGTAGTTGACTGCATTAATCTTTTCTGCACCCCCCCAACGACATGTTTTAGTACCAACCCAAGCTCAGTTCTCATCTGAGCCATTTCTTCACGAATATCATCTGTGGCTGGGTGTGTGAGTGGACTGCACTGCGAAGGTGTTTCTCCCTGTATCGGACTTCCTAGTACTCCAAGCTTTGTTGTATGGGAGATTTTCTCTAACTTCTCAGCAATCTCAGCATAGGGCATTCTCCATAAGATCCACCTGCTATAGTGTCCAACACCGCTTTATTGTTATCATCCTGTCCCCGATGGAAGTACTCCTTCAGAGACTCATCATCAATACGGTGATTTGGAACACTTCTCAAGAATGAGGTGAATCTATCCCAAGAACTACTAACTGACTCTCCTGGTAGTGCCACAAAGTTATTCACCCTGTCTTTGTGGTTTAATTTCTTGGAGACCGGATAGTAGCGTGCTAAGAAGACATCCCGTAGTTGGTTCCAAGTGAAGATGGAGTTGTATGGGAGCTCAGTAAAACCACATAGCAGCCTCTCCCGTCAGAGAGAGGAAACACTCTGAGACCTATTACATCTAGATCCAAATCAGGCCTCCCCACACAACTTTTACACACTGCCCTAACCTTAGATATATGGGCATGTGGATCCTCAGAAGGTAGCCCTGAAAACAAACCTCTGGCAGTGAGCATTTGCATCAGACTACTAGTTACCACAAAAAGTGGGGCCTGTGGGTAGAGGAGGCAAAAACCAGTGGCCCATCCGAATCTGTATAGTATCATAGCCTCTTGTAGTATGGTTGGGGCCGTGGAGCAGGATTCTGTCCCCTCTGTTGATGTTCACCGGATTATTGGGTAACATCTGACCATGAACATCAGCAGGAGCTGGGATGTTCTGGTTTGGGTCCTCATCATTGATTCCCAGGTTTTGATTCATGTTGCGCAGTGTGTCCCTCTAACTCACGATCGTAGGGAAACAATGGTCTCTTCCTCTCCGTGTATTTGGCATACAGGGAGAATAGTTCTGAAAGGAAATCAAAAACATAAAACAAAGTAAAATCAAGAAAATATCAACTAAACTATAGTAAAAAGTTCAAGTTAATCTAAAAGCTAAAATTCCCGGCAATGGCGCCAAAATTTGATACGCTCAAACTTACTTCTCAAATGAGAAGTAAAGCGGTCGCGTCAAGTAAATAACCAACTAGTGAGGTTGGGATCGTTCCCACGAGGAAAATAGTCTAGACTTAACTTTAATTTGTTTTACTATTGTTCGGTTGATGACTTCCTTAGAAAGTAAAAGCATAAAAGGGGGGTTTGTATTACCTAATGAGTAAAAATAACTAATTTATTGAAAGAGACACTTGACAGCTTTTAATATTGGGTTTTAATCAATGAATAAAGTAACTAGGGTTTACGTGTTCCCCACAGGTTCGTAACTTGATAATTCTAACTACAAGAATTCTTTCCTAGTATCTTGCATGCAAAGTGATAAGTTATGTATTTCTAAATCCTTGGTCGGCATCTAGAAAATCTCACTCCGCACCTTGGTCCGGCTACGTGTGTTGCTTTCCTAACCCTTATCTTTACCTCATATTAAGCATCGTATTCGATATTTGACTAACTTATTACCTCGTACCAATCAATACTAGCCTATTAGATAGTATACACTAAATCTATGTTAATAATTCTTTTCCTATTATCTACCTCCTTGGTCGACAAGTAGCATTAAGGCGAGTTCTAACGTTGATCATCCGTTAAAAAGACTTCTAAGCGAAAGAATTATTAATACATGCAAGACACTATTCTAGAATTGTTATTTTAGCTAGGGTTTATCTCATTATTTGCCTATGGTTCCCACAACCCTAGTTATGGAGTTTAGTTCCTCATAGCCATAAACACAATATTCAAATATGTTAAACAATAATTCATGTACTTACTTTAATGAGAAAGAATAAAGTCCGAAAATTTGCTTGATTAATCACCAAACGTTACTTGTAAGAATCTCCAACAATCAAAC
>JAKWJD010000706.1:0-17632 GCA_027705065.1 Solanum peruvianum
GCGGCATAATTTATACCGATCCGGCCAGTAATATACCTCTTGGCTTATCCCCTCCATGATACAACAATTCAACACATCGTACAACTCCAGGAACTCCGAATTAGTTGAAGAGTTCAAAGCTCCACATAAGGACACCTTCCTTCAACATATAAATACTCTCTTTTTTCTTATATTGAATATAGTTGAAGACTTAGAATATTTTGATCACTACATGACCTTTATGTTGAGTCGAGGGTCTATGAAAACAGCACAAGAGATAACTAATCGGAAATTTCTCATAAAATATCTCTACTGTTGGAATGACTTAGTCAAGAAATAGTTTCTGTCATTGGAAATTTCTTAGAAGTTCTGCAGAAAATTTTTCCACATAATGGGACCAATTTCACATCATCTTGCCTAACACACACTGCGATGGTACTTAATGACCTCGAGATGAAAATTAGGACAGAGAATATTATTTTTAAGTCTTCTGTATCCTCTAACAAGTCTTGTCGAAACTTGAACAAATAAACACTCGATTTTACCTATGACAGGCGTGAATTGCACGCATTTTACCAAGTAGGATTTGAGTGTTCATTTATCAAGTAGGATTCGATCTTGGCTCACTTTGGTTACATAAATTAATCATTAGGTTACATAAGTTAAAAGAAACTAATGACCATGAGAATTACAAGAACTAATTGTTATTTAAGTTACAAGAACCAATAGTCTTCTTCTACCAAAATTATACCCACTAACATATGCACTTAATAGTTTATTTTAATAAGGGATAATGCCCAAGTACCCCCTCAACCTATGCCCGAAATCTCAGAGACACACTTATACTATACTAAGGTCCTATTACCTCCCGTAACTTATTTTATTAATAGTTTTTTACCCCTTTTTAGCTTACGTGACACTATTTTGTGGGCCCAACGATGGTTGACTTTTTTTTTCGAACTAGTGCCACGTAGGCTAAAAAGCGGTAGAAAATTACATATAAAATAAGTTCAGGGGGTAATAGGACCTTAATATAATATAAGTGTCTCTGAGATTTCGGGCATAGGTTAAGGGGGTACTTGGGTATTTTCCCTTTTAATAATGAAATGCATATATACCAACAGTTTTAAACCTCTCTCAGAATGTTCTTGTTGGACCGATTCCTCAAGATTCACAGTTCAACACATTTGAAAATTAACTCATATGGCACGAGTGATTCATCACATGTTCATCATCCATTGGAGTCTAAGACGAAGAAAAATCGTGTTTAGCTACAGTTATGGATTTGTTTGTTTAAATTGTCATGTGGAGCCTCATGTTTCAAGATGGTTAGCCGAAATGGTTTGTGGAATTTCTTCCATGATTTTATTATTCTTTCTTAATTTGAACACTACACCTTTATCTTGAGTCGAGGATCTATGAAAACAGCACAAGAGACAACTAATCGGAAATTACTCACAAAATATCTCTACTGATGGAATGATCTTCACCAAGTTATTCAAAAAATAAAATTCCACACGGAGGAAATGAAGGACTTAAATCATGTCTTTAATTATTGTTCATTTTTTTCCTCACTTGACTTAGTCAAGCAATAGTTTTTCTCATTGGAAATTTCTTACAAGTTTTGCAGAATTTTTTGTCTACATGATGATGGGACCAATTTCACATTATCTTGCGTAACACACACAACAAAGATAGTTACTGACTTTAAAACGAACACAGTCCGTCCTCTAACACGTCTTATGGAACACTACAAAATATGAGTAACAAGTTGTTAGAAGTGAGTAGTACTCATCTTGTGATTCAATTGTTCATCGTAATCTTTTTTTTTTCCTCTAGTCTTTGTGGAAATTGGCTTAAAGGCGTACAAGTCATCATCCGCTGGTTACAATAATATTCTATCCCTTTTTTCCTTCGGTGGAATGGAATATTGATGGAATGCGAAAACTGTTGTGTACCTAACAAGTTTGAAAATAACAGAAGAGACAACTAATTACTCACTCGAAATATTGAATAGATTTCATGGTAAAATTGCACCAAATTATTGCATTCGTACAACTTGGTTTGGATTGATTAAAAGTGTCATATGGAGTAACATCATCGTCTTTATTACTTTTTTCTAAATTGACTTGGTATCATTTCATGCAATTAGATACAACTCCTTTCGTTTCAATTTATCTATCTGAATTGAGTTGATACGAAAGTAAAAAATAATAATAAAGAAACGTTTATATCTTGTGATTTCAAATTAAAGATATGTCGAATATATCAAGGATCACTAATTGGTTCAGTGACTTCAAAATTTCACACAGTATTATTATTTTGTTACATACTCTAAGTAGACGTCAAGGAAATAGAGTAAAATCATGTCTTCAATTGTTTTTTTTTTCCTCAATTGACTTTGTCTAGCAGAACTTTTTTCTATAGTGTATGTTACGTTACGAGACCAATTTCACATCATCTTGCAAAACACACACTGTAGAGATAGTTGATGGCCTCGAAATGAACAACATCTAGAGAAAATGAGGACATAGGGAGTATGAGTAATTACAAGTTGTTAGAAGTGACTAGTACTCATCCATGGACTACAAATTACGTAGTTGGTGATGTAAAAGTTGTATTATGTTCTCATAAAAACAAATATTGTATAATTGGTACTACCAAACAAGACTGATTTAAAAGACTTGAGTCTTCCTGGAAATTGAAGTTAACACTTGGGACCAACTTTTTTTGCAACCACAAATTAATTAGTACCCCATTTTATACCTCATTGTCCCATGCATAGACAAGTCAACAATGTTACTTTATGAAATGTGAATATTGTTGTAATAATTAAGAAATCGAATAACAGCAAGTTAATTATAACAGCCTTTCTCACCTGGCTACTTATTTTAATGACTTATTTATATATTGACGATCTTCATGAATCCATATTATTATTTTTACCTTTTTTTAATTAAATATTCTAAGTTTATCAAACGGTAAAACTTTTTGCATTATGCAAAATAAATATACACATTAATAAAGAGTGTTAAAGATTTTTATCAGTATTAGTTTAGTATCATTAGATCCAATATCGCTAAAAAGTTTAGGGACATATGCAAAGAGTGTTAATTGCAGTTAAAAATTCATATTTAGCGGCAAGTAATCTTAATCAATTGCCATTATAGATCATTTTTGATATAGTGAAGTCAATACTATTTTAATAGTAATATCAACTTATTAATTCAGCGCAATTATTTCAATACCACTGTATAATCTTCTTAATGTTTTGAGTAAGATTTGATTATTCTTGTTAGGACCGAATAAGCAGGTGTAAACGCGGAAGCTAACAAAGCAAACCTCAAAAGACCACGAGTAAGAAGACAGAGAGAAACAACCTCTATCAATTCACTCGGAATACATGGGAGGTTCACACAAGTGATAACGTATCAAGCTTGTGACCCATAAATTCTCCCCCTAATCAAAACTCTCAAAGCCTTTAAAACTACATGTGAATGCTGATTAAGTTAGAACGAATATTCCTCTATTTATAGAGTCCTAAACCTTTTTTTATCAGAAAAAAGATTAATCAATCCAAAACCTTTACTAAAAGAAAAACCTATTTATGGTAAGAAATTTAGGGCAAATAAAACCCAACAATTCTAACTTCATATTATATTTTTTTTGTTGAAATTTTTTTGTTCTCTGTATTCTTACTTCATAAAAGTTTGTGTATATCGTACCTTGTCGAAACTTTACTCGTATGATTACATTAATCAGTAGGTTATAGCCTATAGGTATTCAATTTATGTATGACAAGTGAAACTATTATATATATATATATCCTGCCCTTTGATTTGTAAAAAGAGAACAAACATCCTGTTATTTGCTGAAAACAAACAAACAAAAAATGGGACGTTTCTTTTTCTTTTATTCATTTCTCTGTTTTGTGTTGCTAATAAGTGAATGTTTTTCTTCTTCCTTCGATCATCATCTTTGCTCTCCCACTGAAGCTTCCGCTTTGCTTCAGTTCAAACAGTCCTTTCAAATTATGTCCAAAGAGTCCTGTTATTATTTCTGTGATGGAACTTGTTTCCCAAAAACAAAGTCTTGGAATGAGAGTATGGATTGCTGCAGTTGGGATGGAGTCACTTGTGACTTGTTAAACGGTCATGTTATCGGTTTAGACCTTCCTTGTAGTCAGATTTTTGGCACTTTTCATCCTAATAGCACCCTATTCCAACTTCATCATCTCCAAACACTAAACCTTGCTTACAATGACTTTGAGACTTCTTCAATCCCACATAACATTGGCAGATTGAGGAATTTGAGGCATCTGAACCTTTCTCATTCTTACTTTGATGGGAAAATCCCAACAGAAATATCATACCTTTCCAATTTGGTTTCACTTGATCTTTCTGGTTATGATTTACAACTTGATGAGAGAACATTTGAAACAATGCTTCACAACTTAACAAATCTGGAGTTACTAGCTCTCCCTTTTGTCATCATCTCATCACCCATTCATCCCAATAGCAGCCTCTTCCAGCTTCATCATCTCCACACACTAAACCTTTATAACAATTACTTTCATCCTTCTTCAATCCCAAATGGCATTGGCCGATTGACGAATTTGAGGCATCTGATACTCTCTGACTTTGATGGAAAAATCCCAACAGAAATCTCATACCTTTCCAATTTGGTTTCACTTGATCTTTCTTATAGTTATTATGGATTACAACTTGATGAGAGAACATTTGAGACAATGCTTCACAACTTGACAAATCTGGAGCGACTTTCTCTCTCTGAAGTCAACATCTCATCTTTATCGATAACCCTTCATATTTCTTCTTAAGGTACTTGTTGGATCTTGATAACTCTAATCTGCGAGGTGTTCTCACAGAGAGACTTTTTTTTGTGCTCATGGAACAGCTCAGCTTGGAAACGCTCAGATTGAGTGGGAATGATCTTCTCAAAGGAGTATTTCAAAGATCCACCGGCGCAACACTCTGTTAATGAAGTTGGATATTTCATCCACAGGCATCTCTGGTGAGCTGCCAGATTCAATTGGCAGCTTCACTTCCTTGAAATACTTAAACCTCGGAGGATGTCAATTATCTGGTTCCATTCCTGATTCCATAGGCAACCTAACACTAATTACAAAGTTATATTTATCTAATAATCATTTCACTGGCAATATTCCTGATTCCATAGGCAACCTAACACTAATTACGGTGTTAGATCTCTCATCTAACTCCCTTCTAGGTGAAATTCCTGATGTTTTCTCTAACCTCCAAGATCTATATTATTTAGATCTTTCTAAAAACAGCTTCATCGGTTTGTTTCCCTTTCAATTTTAAGTTTGACAAGTCTTCAAAATTTATACATGTCGAGTAATTCCCTATCTGGCCCACTTCCTAATAATGTGAGCATCCTTCAAGAGCTAGTTTCTGTGGATTTGTCTTTCAACTCACTGAATGGTACCATACCATCTTGGGTGTTTAGACTACCTATGCTTTATTCAGTGTCTCTCCAACATAACCAATTCAGAGGACTAGCCGATGAAGTGATCAAAACAAACCCAACATTACATGAACTGCATTTAAGCAATAATCAACTCAGTGGTTCTTTTCCTCAATCACTTGTGAATCTCACAAACCTTGTAACCCTTGGAATTTCATCAAATAACATCACCATTGATGAGGGAATGAATATCACCTTTCTTAGCCTATCATCTTTATTCTTATCATCTTGTCAACTGAAGCATTTTCCACACTTCTTGAGAAATGTAAACACACTTGTATACCTGGATATTTCTAACAATAAGATTTGTGGTGAAATCCCTAACTGGTTTAGCGGCATGAGGTGGAACTCGTTGCAGTTCCTAAACCTTTCTCATAATTCATTAACAGGCCGCCTACCACAGTTTCATTACTATAGTCTAGAGTATCTTGATCTGAAATTTAACTCCCTTCAGGGTCCACTACCTTCATCCATTTGTAACATGAGCAAACTCATCTTATTAGATTTATCACATAACTACTTCAGTGATTCTGTTCCACATTGCTTGGGAAGCTTGGATTTACTAACGGCGCTGGACTTAAGAAGGAACAATCTCACAGGGAATCTTCCTCCATTATGTGCACAGAGCACTTCATTGAGTACCATTGTCGTAAATGGTAATCAATTTGAAGGACCTGTTCCTGTGTCATTGCTCAAGTGTAATGGTCTAGAAGTCCTTGATGTGGGGAACAATGCTATAAATGACACATTTCCAGCTTGGCTCGGAATTCTTCAAGAGCTGCAGGTCCTTATATTAAAGTCGAACAAGTTCCATGGACCTATAAGTATGTGTCAGACTGAGTTTTGCTTTCCCAAGTTGCGAATTTTTGATCTTTCTCGTAATGATTTCAGTGGCTCACTTCCTGCAAAAGTTTTTGGAAACTTCAAGGCAATGATCAAATTAGATGGTGAAGACACAGGAAATATCAAGTACATGACACCTCTGTTGAATTCGTTTGTCACATCGTATGAGAATTCAGTGAGTTTGGTAATCAAAGGGCAGGATTTTGAGCTACAAAGAATCAGCACAATTACGACAACCATAGATCTCTCAAGCAACCATTTTGAAGGTGTCATTCCGAAAACACTAAAGGATCTCAGGTCACTTTGGCTACTCAATTTATCTCATAACAATCTCATAGGTCATATTCCAATGGAATTGGGGCAATTGAATATGCTTGAAGCTTTAGATCTCTCTT
The DNA here is from genome assembly GCA_027705065.1 of Solanum peruvianum. Taxonomy (NCBI): domain Eukaryota; kingdom Viridiplantae; phylum Streptophyta; class Magnoliopsida; order Solanales; family Solanaceae; genus Solanum; species Solanum peruvianum. Next base: position 6,723 of record JAKWJD010000706.1, read on the forward strand.
GGAATCGGCTCACTGGAAAGATTCCACAGGAATTGACAAGACTGAACTTTCTGGCCTTCTTAAACCTCTCTCAAAATCATCTCATGGGACCAATTCCTCAAGGTCGACAGTTCAACACATTTGAAAATGACTCATATGGCGGCAACCTTGATTTATGCGGTGTTCCTTTAACTAACAAATGTGGAACGAGTGATTCATCGCATGTTCCTCAACCATTGGAGGAAGAAGAAGACGAAAGTGAGTCATATTTTTTTAGTGGATTTACATGGGAATCAGTAGTCATAGGCTACAGTTTTGGACTAGTTGTTGGAACTGTCATGTGGAGTCTCATGTTTAAATATCGTAAACCAAAATGGTTTGTCGAATTTTTTGATGGACTCATGCCTCACAAAAGAAGAAGGCCAAAGAAGAGAGCTCAGAGACGAAGGACTTAATGGAAAATTGAGAGGGGCCAAGTTGTCTTTGTTTAATTTTGTGGACTAATTAGTGAAGTTTTCTGGTTCTGTTTTTATCTTTTCAACTTTCTGTCTGTTGTTTGTATATGTTTGATAGAAACATAATTATATGTGTGTTATTCAAGTTATGTTAGTTTGTTATTTCGATCTGTCTAATAACAGCTTCATCTGTCTGTTTTCCTGTTCAATTTTAAGCTTGACACATCTACAAAGCTTAAACATGTCGAGTAATTCCCTATCTGGTCCACTGCCTAGCAATGCCAGCATACTTCAAAAGCTAACCGAACTGTTACAGATCATTGAATAGCACAATACTCTCTTGGGTCTTTAATGTTAGTTCCCTTGAGTTGAGGCTCAATCATCATCTATTTAGTAGACCATGCGATGAGCTCAGAAAAAATCCAGTATTAGAAGACCTGTATTTAAGTCCTAATCAGTTCAATGGTTTTTTTTCCTCAATCACTTGTGAATCTCACAAACCTTCATAGCCTTGACCTTTCATCAAATAACATCACTGGTGATGCGGCAATAAATATCAGTGACTCGGTTCCACATTGCTTAGGGAACATGTCTGACCTATGGGTGCTAGAGTTGCGAAGTAACAATTTCACATGATGTCTTCCATCATTATGTGCGCACAGCACTTCATTGAGTACCATTGTCTAAATAGTAATCGATTTGAAGGATCTGTCCCGATGTCATAAATGGTACATTTCCAGCTAGGTCACTCAACTTTCACTTGTAACCTCAAAGTCACTTAACTATGTATTTTTTTAATAGCTAGTCACTCAACTAATAGTCCTTCTCATAGAAGTCACTGAACTTCAATTGATGTTTCTCGTAATGAATTCAATGGTTCATTGCTTCCACAAAATTTTGAATAAAATGGAGAACTTAAATCATGTCTTTAATTATTCTTCATTTCTTTTCGTCACTTGACTTAGTCAAGCAATAGTTTCTCTTATTTGGAAACTTATTACAGCTTCTGTAGACTCACGGGACCAATTTCACATCATCTTGCGAACACACACTACAGAGATAGTGGATGACCTTAAATGAACACAAAATGTAGAGAAAATTAGTTAGGGTTAAAAATCTCTCCGTCCTCTAACAAGTCTTGTGAAACACTACAAAATATGAGTAACAAGTTGTTAGTAGTCATTCATGGACCACAAACTGTGCATAGTTAGGGGTCGTTTGGTAAGTGGATATAGTTATGCTTGTATTAATAACGTAGGTATTATTTGTGCGGGTATTAGTAATATGAGTATTAATTAGTTATGTGCATCTGAGATATTATCTCAACTATTTGAGTATGTCGAATGTACAAAATTTGACCACTTATTGGTTCAATTTACTTCAAAATTCCACACCGTATCATCGTTTTGTTACATACTCTAAGTAGGAGTCAAGAAAATGGAGGAGTCAAATCATGTCTTTAACTGTTGTTTTTTCTCTTTTTCTCAGTTGACTTAGTTAAGATGAAGAAGATTTTTTTTATAATGAGTGTTATGTAACAGGACCAATTTCACATCATCTTGCGTAACACACACTGCAGAGATAATATATGAACTCGAAATGAACAACAACATCATCTAGAGAATTAATTTGTTACCGTCCTCTAAAAAGTTTTGTGGAACAATACAAAATATGAAGTAACAAATTGTTAAAAGTGAGTAGTACGACCACAAGTTGCGTAGTTAGTGATGTCAAAGTTATATAATTTTTTTTCTCAATTTATGCCAAATTTGGAAATTGGTACCATCAACCAAGACTTAAAGACTTGAGAGTCTTTCTGGAAAATGACTTGAACTTTTTTACAACCACCACATATTAGTTAGTGGTAGATGTGGGGCAAGCACCCAATTTTACTTGTCTGGATATGTTTTATTTCTTATTCTATTATTTCAACAAATTTGTTCTAATTAGCATAGGATGCACGTGCAACACACGGGTTCGAGAACTAGTATATATGGTTAATGTTGATTGATTTGTAAGAAGAGACATTCATCCTGTTATTTGCTGAAAACAAACCAACAAAAAAATGGTCAATAAGAGTAAAGATTGTTGTACTTGGGACGGAGTCACTTGTGACGTGTTAACCGGTCATGTTATTGGCCTGGACCTTAGTTGTAGTCAGCTTGTTGGCAATTTTCATCCCAATAGCAGTCTCTTCCAACTTCATCATCTGCAGACACTAAATCTTGCTTACAATGACTTTTATCCTTCTTTGATCCCACATAACATTGGCCGATTGACGAATTTGAGGCATCTCAACCTTTCTTATTTTACCTTCGATGGGAAAATCCCAACAGAAATCTCATACCTTTCTAATTTGGTTTCACTTGATCTTTCTTATGGTTTTGGATTACAACTTAATGAGAGAACATTTGAGGCAATGCTTCACAACTTCACAAATCTGGAGCTACTTTCTCTCTTTCTTGTCAAAATCTCTTCTCCGATACCTGTCAATATCTCTTCTTCCTCTTAAGGTACGTTGATCTTTACGATACTAATCTGCAAGGTGCTCTCACGGAGAACTTTTTCCTTCTGCCAAACTTGGAAATGCTCTATTTGAGTAACAATGATCTTCTCAAAGGAGTTTTCCAAAGATCCACCCAAGCAGAACTCTGTTGGAGTTGAGTATTGCATACACTGGCATCTCCGGTGAGATTCCTGATTCAATTGGCACCTTGAGTTCATTGAAATACTTAAACCTCCAACAATGTCAATTCTCGGGTTCCATTCCAGATTCCGTTGGCAACCTAACCGAAATTAGTGAGTTGATTTTATCTCATAATCATTTCACTGGCCATATTCCTTCAACAATCTCTAAATTGAAACGGCTCACGCGTTTGGATCTTTTATCCAACTCTTTTTCAGGTGAAATTCCAGACGTTTTCTCTAACTCCAAGAGCTACGTCATTTAGATCTTTCTAAAAACAGATTCATCGGTCCATTTCCCTCTTCAATTTTAAGTTTGACACATCTTGAATACTTAGGATTGTCGAGTAATTCCCTATCTGGCCCACTGCCTAGAAATGCAGGCATGCTTCCAAACCTAACCGAGCTGGATTTTTCATACAACTCACTGAATGGTACCATACCATCTTGGGTATTTAGCCTACCTTTGCTATCTTCAGTGTCGCTCCAACATAACCGATTCAGAGGACTAACCGATGAAGTGATCAAAACAAACCCAACATTAAAAGACCTGCATTTAAGCCATAATCACCTCAGTGGTTCTTTTCCTCAATCACTTGTGAATCTCACAAACCTTGTAACCCTTGGAATTTCATCAAATAACATCACCGTTGATGACGGAATCATAAACATCACCTTTCCTAGCCTATCATCTTTGTTCTTATCATCTTGTGAACTGAAGGATTTTCCACATTTCTTGAGAAATGTAAAGACACTGACGGTGCTGGATATTTCTAACAATAAGATTCGTGGTCAAATCCCTGACTGGTTTAGCGGTATGAGGTGGGACTCATTGCGGTTTCTGAACCTTTCATATAATTCATTAACAGGCTACCTACCACAATTGCATTTCCATAATCTAGGGTATCTTGATCTGAAATTTAACTCCCTTCACGGTCCACTACCTTCATCGATTTGTAACATGAGCAAGCTTAGCCTTTAGATTTATCACACAACAAACTTCAGTGGCTCGATTACACATTGCTTGGGCAGCATGGTTGAGCTATCCGTGCTAGACTTAAGAGAAAAAATTTCATTGGGAGTCTTCCACCGTTTTGTGCACACAGCACTTTATTGAGTACCATTCTTGTAAATGGTAATCGATTTGAAGGAACTGTTCCAATGTCATTACTCAACTGTTTTCGTTTAGAAATCTTTGATGTGGGTAACAACGCTATAAATGACACATTTCCAGCTTGGCTCGGAATGCTTCAAGAGCTGCAGGTCCTTATATTGAAGTCGAACAAGGTCCATGGACATTTAAGTAGTAGGAAGAAGTTTTAGTTTTCTTCCAAGTTGCGGATTTTTGATCTCTCTTGTAACAAATTAGCGGCTCACTACCTGCAAGACTTTTTGAGAACTTCAGTGCGATGATTAAACTAGATGACGGAGACAAAGGTGAGATCAAATATATGGAACAATTGAGTGAATATTCGATGTATGAAGATTCAGTGAGTTTGGTGATCAAAGGCCATGATATTGAGCTAGAAAAAATCAACACTATTATGACAACGATAGATCTCTCAAGCAACCATTTTGAAGGTGTCATTCCGAAATCACTAAGGATCTCAGCTCACTTCGTTACTCAATTTTCCCCGTAACAATCTCAAAGGTGATATTCCAATCGAATGGGACAATTGAATGTGCTTGAAGCAATGGATCTCTCCTGGAATCGGCTCACTGGAAATATTCCGACTGAATTGACAAGACTAAAATTTCTAGCAGTCTAAACCTCTCTCAGAATGTTCTTGTCGGTCCCAATTCCTCAAGGTCTACAATTCAACACATTTGCGAATGACTCGTATGGTGGAAACCTTGATTTATGTGTTTCCTTTATCCAAGCAATGTGGAACGAGCGGTTCATCACATGTTCCTCAACCATTAGAGTCGTATTTCTTAGTGGATTTACGTGGGAATCAGTAGTCATAGGCTACATGTGGACTCGTTGTTGGAACTGTCATGTGGAGTCTCATGTTTAAAAATATCGTAAGCCAAATGGTTTGTGAAATTTTTCGATGGACTCATGCCTCACAAAAGAAGAAGGACAAAGAAGAGAGAGCTCAGAGACGACGGACTTAATGGAAGATTGAGAGGGCCCAACTTTGTCTTTGTTTGATTTGTGGACTAATTAGTGAACTATTCTGTTTTTATCATTTTCACTATCAATGGTTATTGAAGTTATGTTAGTTTGTTTCTGTTTCAAATTGACAGAAGTATTCTACACAGCCACACTCATTAGCTATATCACTTAGATTTTTCAAAAATGTCAACGGTTACGTGTTGAATTTTTCAAAAGTAGTACATTTTTTATGAAACCAACACAAACGCAACATTTTATTTTTAAGAGAATCAGAACAACATAGCTCATCAGCATAACAAAACAGAAAAAACACAGCAGTAAGCAAATAGATCAGTTTGGTTTATGATTGAAATCACTTTATATTAGAAAGTTAATTTTTTTTTTATTTAGAAGAGTACTCAAAACTACAGAATTGGCTAATAATTTTGTGGTTCTGCATCTTTCTATACATAAATCAGCCTTAAAATGATCCGTAACTCAATATTAATTTTCGAGATTTTGATTCTGATAGATTTTTTACGTATATTATTTATACTTTATTAACGAAAATTATGTCTCTGATTGTTCAACAACTATTTCATATTATTTAATTATCAATAAGGAAAAGTTTTTTAAAAGGGCAAAATGTTCTATACAAAACTGCATGTGAAAGTTATTTTTGATGGACTAAAATAGACTTATTCAAAAATTTAATTTAATTTAACAAAACGAGAAATATAATCAAATTATTTAAAAATTAAGAAAGACAAATTAAAACTTTATATAATTTTTTACTACATGGCAAAATATAATTGGTTAAAAAAAGTCAACTCACCTGTTTGAAAAATGACATTCCTATTTTTTTTTCCTAATTTTAGTTTTGGACACTTTGAAAACAATTAAAAGTATCCTTGTCTGGTTATGGCCGTTCAAAGCTTTGATTATAACAAGAAGAAATTAGGAAAAATGTATTTTCTCCATTTTAATTTGTTTTATTCAATTTATTTTTATAGAAATATATTTTTTGTTTTAATTTATTTATCATATTTTATATTTTAATTTGTTTCAAAAAATATTTTTTTTAATTATTTTTTTAGTTTCAACATTTCACGTAATATATGTCGTTTAAGACTATAACATTAATAATATTTTGATCTTTTATAGTATATAACTTTAATTTAGTATTATATTATTGAAAGTTCTTCTTTTATTTATTTGTATACAACAACTTTTCACTTTCTTAAACTGATATCAAATCGATAAAATCTAGATAAACAAATTAAAATGAAATTATTTTTCAATACATATTCCAACTTTCATTGAGTCTTAAGATATACTTTTTTAATTTTTTTTTTCTGTACATGTTGGAAGAACCCCAACGGAAGAAAACTCCAAAAAACAGATTAAAGATCCCAACTTTGAGTTTTTCTTTGAACAATTTTGAAGTTTTAGTGAATCTCAAGATGTAATTTTTTTCAAGAATTCATCTTTTAGAAAAACCCCATAAGAAGAAAACTCCAAAAACAGATTCAAAATCTCAGCTTTTTTTAGATCTTTTCGAAATTTTTCAGTTTATTAGCTTATAGAAATCATTGAACAAGGAAGAGGGGATTTAACAAAAAGTGGGGAAAAAATGTCATTTGTTTTAGGGGTTGTGTTTGGAATAGCATTTGGACTTGCTATAATAGTTGCTTTTGTGAAATCTGAAAATGCTAGATCCAAACAGCGTACTGATCTGGTTAGTCAACTAAAGTCTTTGTTTGTTTTTTTACTTCAATTTTTTTGGATTTTTTTTTATTTTGTATTTATGTTGTTTTTTTGGTTGAATTGTGAAGGCTAGTGGAATTGCTTCATTTGCTAGAATGACAGTGGAAGATTCAAGAAAAATCTTTACACCAGAACAATACCCTTCTTGGGTTGTTTTCTCAAATCAGCAAAAGGTGAAGTCTTTAACTTTTTATGTATTTGGTAAGTCGTAGAGGCGGAGTCAGAATTTTTAGTCTATATAGGTTCTAGACCACAGTTCTTTTTGCTTTGTTGGGTTTCTAAAATTTATGTTGCTCGGACTGTAGAAAAATGTTGTTTGTACCCATGTCGAATTCTCTAATGTTACACTAGTTTGGAGTGTCCGACACTCACCTGTCACCATATTTGAAGAGTCTGAGCAATATTAACTGAAAAGACTATTTTTGTATCTTATAATGTTAATATATTGTTAAACCAAAGCTACTGGATTTTGTGGTAGTTTTAGCTAAAGCAATGTCATTTATCATAAATCTGTAAACTTATTTTCTGGAAAATGTTTTTCGTGTTTAGTTGGAGAATGGAATTCTTTTTCTGGGAGAATGACATTTATTGAAGATTGAATAAGCAAATCGGATAGTGTTTTGGTGAAAAATATTTGAGTAGTAAAGATTGATAATAATGTGTTATATGTTGAGATAATTGTTTGCTCCTTTTTGGTGGAAAATATCTTCGCAAAATATATGTTCTAGCAGCCAAAATCAGAAAAAATGAGATTACAAACACACCGTTAATGTCCTTATCTGTTTTTGGAGCACATAGTGACCATATAACATCATTGAGATTAAATTTGTGCATTGTGTTTCAAATTGTGGTCTTTGTTTGCAAGACTTTCCCTTTATGGACTTTGTTTAATTTCTATCTAGAATACATGTTGTGGTTTAGTTTGTTGAGGGCAAAAAATGACCTTGTTAATTTATCAATTTTGTTCTTACAGTTGGCATGGCTTAATTCTCATCTTGAAAAGATTTGGCCGTATGTGGATGAGGTTAGGGGTTCAATGTCTGTACATAGTTTGGTTTTCCACTCTATTGCGATTCTGCAATTTTCCATTTCCCCCCTTTTTTTGGTTCTAATTTGTGACTGTTGGACTTCTTTGTTGCTAATTGAGTCGGTATCGGTATATATGGTCATTCAGGCAGCATCAGAACTAGTAAAGTCAAGTGTTGAGCCAATTTTGGAACAATATAGGCCTGTGATTTTGGCGTCTTTGAAATTTTCGAAGTTCACTCTTGGTACAGTTGCTCCACAATTCACAGGTTAGTAGACGATGACTGGCGTAACATGTCTCAAAGCTCTTGCATATTGTACTACCTTAGAGTTTTAGGAGTCACTTATACATATGAACAAGCTTATCAGTCCTCTTGGTCTTCATGGCATGCTTATGTTTGGAGTAGCATAACATTTCCCTGCACGGACACCACCGCCATCTAAAAGAACGGCATAACATTTTCCTGCCATTTATAGCCTCTTGAGATGTCAAAATGTGACAAATAATTTGAGGCAGACTGGGGTATAAAAGATATTCAAACCTCAAAGATAAATCTTATCATCTCGTATCAGTTAATCCTTAATAAAAGAAACTGCTTGTGAGGATGACTATTGTTACATTTAACAATTGCTTGATCTCATATATATGCCACTGCAGGGATTTCTATTATTGAAGATGGAAGTGAGGGTATTACTATGGAATTAGAGATGCAATGGGATGGGAATCCAAGCATAATACTCGATATCATGACTTATGTTGGTGTAGCATTACCAGTGCAGGTAATTAGTTTCACCATATGTTGCCCGGACTCTCCAAAAATGTAGCCGCACCCGTGTCAGATTCTCCAACGTTGCACTACTTTTGGAGTATCTGACACGCACCCGTCGACATTTTTTGAAGAATCCGAACAACATACTTTTACCTCAGAGCTGTGACACATACTTTAACTGCTTCACATGATATTTCTGCTGAGATGCAAATGTTTCTGTTATCTCTTTGAATACTCAAATTGAAGAACCCACTGGTATTACATGATGTCCTCAAGCCTGTGTTTATTGTTTCTGAAAGAGCTTGTACTTATCGAATATGTTTTCTATAAGAGCTTGTTGAAATGGGAACAAACAACTGTTTCAGCTTGACTAGTCCGTATTTGTGGCGTACACTTGCTAGTTATCCCATATGATTTGCATGGACATGCTTGTGCTTTTGTGTTTTTCTTGGTCTGAGCACAAAATGAAAAGTTAATTTCATTTTATTCCCTGAGATATGTCCTTAATAGTAATCTAGAAGAGTTGCACGGTTTAAGAGTGAAGAAATGAAAACGCCAGTAATTTATCCACACAAGTTTATATTTTGGTTCCTGAAATATTTGTATCTTGCTATGGTCCAACTCTTATGAATCTGATTTTAACTTTGTGATTATTGTTCTCCTTGATTTAGGTGAAAAACATCGCGTTTACTGGTATTTTCAGGCTCATCTTCAGGCCACTTGTTGATGAGTTTCCTTGCTTCGGAGCTGTATGTTATTCTCTAAGGCAGAAGGTATTGTATAAACCTCAAATTTTCTTTTATCCTTCATTTGCCTGTGTATCACTTCGGTGCATACATGCACATAGATCAATTTAAGCATATTATTGATACTTACCCTTGAACAATTTGGCATCGTGTCGATACTTAAAATAAAAGAAAATTAAGCATGTTATTTACACAATCCAGAATTGAAGCTAAAGCTATTTCTTTTGTTTTAAATTAAACAAATCAGTGTGATTAACATCTATAAAAAGAATCTCAACTCTTTTGTAAGTGCTACTGTCTTAGTTCTGCATTTCCCGTGTGTGTGCAGATGTCACTTACTTTTACCGGAACAAGGCTACTCACGTGCATATCTCACACCTAAACTCTATAGGAAAAATGACAAGTACATTCGTTGTTTGCAGAAAAAGCTGGATTTTACGCTTAAAGTAATTGGTGGTGACATGACAGCAATTCCTGGCCTTTCTGATGCAATTGAGGTTTGGGCCAACTCTTACCACTAAATCTGTTTCTCTGTTTGATGTGGATGTAATTGTTCTTTGATAAAGTTGATGAGATGTAATGAAGGCCTACTGATGCCATGGATATTTGGCTGGCGTAGCCAAGCCTTATTTTGTTTCCCCTTATTCTTTCTCAAAAGAGAAACGGAAGGAACAGAAAGAATTGAAAATTTTGAAGTAGTGGCTTAGTGTTATAACTACAAGGATAGGGTGTCTTTGTAGTGGTTAACTTCATCCTTGTTTAGGAAATCCGGGAGCTTGATTCACGACATTTTAACAAGATAAAACTATTTCTCATGTTTCTTTGGTAAACAAACATTCTATGTTGTCTTGAACTTGCCTAAAACTTCTATATTTCAATATGGATAACGGTATTTACTTGATAAATGAAATGGCACATACTTTATGAGATTCAAGGAGTGTTATGTGAAAATTTTCGAACAACAATTTGTTTCTTAGTGCATTCTTATGACTATTCTCATTTGAGAAAAGAGAGGAACAACGAATTTGCTGCTTTGAGTTGTTTGCCTGAACTTGAATTTTTTTTATGCAGTCATAAGATAGAAAGCTTAACAAATGTTAGTTATGATTTACTACACTCTAGGTGTACTAAAATGACTTTATTTCTCCAGGGAACCATCCGGGACGCTGTTGAAGACTCTATCACGTGGCCAGTTCGAAAAGTTATTCCCATTTTACCTGGGGATTATAGGTATTGATATTGACAATGATGAATTCTTTGAACAATCTTGGTTTCACTGATCCACTTTATCTTTGGCCTGCCCTGATCTTGGTTCAAGTAGTTGGACCTCGGAAGGACCTTTGAATACTCCCTCCATTCCAACTTATTTCTCTTACCATTTAGT
>JAKWJD010000707.1:0-17869 GCA_027705065.1 Solanum peruvianum
CAGACCCCCAATAGCTAGAGGTAGAGGTGGTCATGGTAGAGGCCGTTTTCTGGAGGACGTGGTGGTCGAGGCAATGGTGGTCACCAAAACGGCCCGAGGTGATGAGCAAACTGGAGTCACTACTACGGCACAACATGGTAGGGGCAACGGACAGACTGGTGATAGGGCCCATTGTTACGCTTTCCCTGGGAGATCTGAAGCGGAGGCGTCTGATGCTGTTATCACAGGTAATCTTTTGGCTTGTGATTGCATGGCATCTGTATTATTTGACCCTGGCTCCACGTTTTCATATGTATCTTCTCATTTGCTAATGGTCTTAACTTACATTGTGAATTGCTTGACATACCTATTCGTGTGTCTACTCCGATGGGTGAGTCTGTGATAGTTGAAAAGTGTATAGGTCTTGTGTGGTGACTTTTGTGGGAGCAATACTTATGTAGACTTGTTATCTTAGAAATGTTGATTTTGATTAATTTGGGTATGACTTGGCTTTCTCCGATTTTGCGATTTGGATTGTAATGCTAAACTGTGCGACGCTAGCCAAGCCTGGGACAGATCCGTTAGTGTGGGAGGGGCGACTACACTTCCAATCTGGTTCGTATCGTGGTCCTTTCTTCGTGCTCAGAAGATGGTTAGTAAAGGGTTGTTTAGCTTTCTTGGCACATCTTAGGGATGACACTACCCAAGTACCCTCAATTGAGTCGGTTTCGGTAGTTCGAGAATTTTTGGATGTGTTCCCTGCAGATCTTCTGGTATGCCACCACCGGAAGGGAATATTGACTTCGATATTGATCTTGAACCGGGTACTCGCTCCATTTCCATACCCCCTTATAGAATGGCTCCCGCGGAGTTTAAGAGAGTTAAAGGCACAACTTCAAGAGTTGTTGAGCAAAGGCTTCATTAGGCCAAGTGCATCTCCTTGGGGTGCTCCGGTTTTGTTGTGAAGAAGAAGGATGGGAGTTTTCGGATGTGCATAGACTATAGACAACTGAACAGGGTAACTATTAAGAACAAGTATCCTCTTCCTCGCATTGATGACTTGTTCGATCAGTTACAAGGTGCTTGTGTCTTCTCTAAAATTGACTTGAGATCCGGTTATCACCAATTGAAATACGGGCAACGGATGTTCCAAAGACTGCTTTCGAACCAGGTATGGGCATTACGAATTTGTAGGGATGTCTTTTGGTCATACGAATGCCCTGCTGCATTCATGAGCTTGATTAACGGGATTTTTAAACCATACTTGGATCTCTTTGTGATCGTTTTATTGATGATATACTGATATACTCTAAAAGTAAGAAGGAACATGAGGAGCATTTGAGAATGTATTGGATATGTTGAGGGAGAAAAGCTTTATACCAAGTTCTCTAAGTGTGAGTTTTGGCTAGATGCAGTGTCCTTCTTGGGACACGTGGTTTCTAAGGATGGAGTGATGGTGGATCCATCTAAGATTCAGACAGTGAAGAATTGGGTAAGACCCACAAACGTGTCAGAAATAAGGAGTTTTGTTGGTTTAGCTAGTTACTACCGCCGATTTGTCAAGGGGTTCTCTTCTATTGCTTCCCAATTGACGAACTTGACTAAGCAGAATGTTCCATTTGTATGGTCGGATGAGTGTGAGGAAAGCTTTCAGAAACTCAAGACTTTGTTGACTACTGCGTCAATTCTTACCTTGCCAGTAGAGGGTAAAACTTCATCATCGTTTATTATGATGCATCCTATTTCGGGTTGGGTGCAGTGCTAATGCAAGAGAAGAATGTGATTGCTTATGCTTCGAGGCAATTAAAGGTGCAATGAACGTAACTATCCTACCCATGATTTGGAGTTGGCCGCGGTTGTATTTGCACTAAAGAAATGGAGACACTATTTGTATGGGGTTAGTGTGAGGTCTATACGGATCATCGTAGTCTACAGTATGTCTTTACTCAGAAAGATTTGAACTTGAGACAGAGGAGATGGATGGAACTACTGATGACTACGACATCACTATCTTGTATCATCCGAAAAGCGAATGTTGTGGCGGATGCTTTTAAGTAGAAAGGTCGGAAGCATGGGAAGTCTAGCTCATTTGCAAGTTTCTAGACGCCCATTGGCTAGAGAGGTGCAGATTCTGGCTAATGACCTTATGAGGTTAGAAATAAATGAGAAGGGGGGATTGTTAGCTTGTGTAGAGGCAAGATCTTCTTTTCTTGACAAGATCAAGGGAAGACAGTTTGATGATGAGAAACTAGTCGAATTCGAGATAAAGTGTTGCAAGGAGAGGCTAAAGAAGCAACAATCGACGGGGAAGGTGTTTTGAGGATTAAGGGAAGGGTATGTTACCCCGCATCGATGATTGATCACCACTATTCTGACAGAGGCTCATAGTTCCGGATATTCTATACATTCTGGTGCAACCAAGATGTACCGTGACCTAAAACAACACTTTTGGTGGAGTAGAATGAAGCGCGACATTGTTGATTTTGTTGCCAAATGTCCAAATTGTCAACAAGTAAAGTATGAACACCAGAGGCCCGGAGGAACACTTCAGAGAATGCCCATTCCTGAATGGAAGTGGGAGAGAATCGCAATGGACTTTGTGGTTGGTCTTCCAAGGACATTGGTAAATTTGATTCCATTTGGTTAATTGTGGATAGATTACTAAGTACGCTCACTTCATCCGGTCAAGGTGACCTACAATGCAGAGAAGTTAGCCAAAATCTACATCTCAGAAATCGTTCGGTTGCATGGAGTTCCACTCTCCATCATATCAGATAGAGGCACGCAGTTTACTTCTAAGTTTTGGAGAACATTGCATGCGGAATTAGGTACTAGGTTGGACCTTAGTACTGCGTTTCACCCTCAACTGATGGTCAGTCTGAGCGAACGATTCAAGTGTTGGAGGATATGCTTCGTGCATGTGTGATAGAGTTGGGTCATTGGGATAACTTCTTACCCTTAGCGGAGTTTTCATACAATAATAGCTATCACTACCAGTATTGACATGGCTCCATTTGAAGCATTGTATGGGAGGAGGTGTAATCTCCTATTGGTTGGTTCGATGCATTCGAGGTTAGACCTTGGGGTACTGACCTCTTGAGGGATTCGTTAGAAAGGTGAAGTGCATTCAAGGAAAGCTTCTAGCGGCGCAAAGTAGACAAAAGGAATATGCAGACCGAAAAGGTTAGAGACTTGGAGTTCATGGAGGGTGAACAAGTCTTGTTGAAGGTTTCACCCATGAAAGGGGTGATGCGGTTCGGAAAGGGGTAAGCTAAGTCCAAGGTATATTGGACCATTTGAGGTACTTAAGCGAGTGGGGGAGGTGGCTTATGAGTTAGCCTTGCCTCCAGGGCTGTCCGGAGTGCATCCGGTATTTCATGTGTCCATGTTGAAAAGATACCATGGGGATGGAAACTACATTATTCGTTGGGATTCAGTTTTGCTTGATGAAAATTTGACTTATGAGGAGGAACCCGTTGCTATTTTAGATAAAGAGGTTCGCAAGTTGAGGTCGAGAGAGATTGCATCCATCAAAGTTCAATGGAAGAATCGACCGGTTGAAGAGGCCACTTGGGAGAAGGAGGAGATATGCAAGAAAAATACCCACATCTGTTTACGATTCAGGTACTACTTCTCGCCCTTGTTTTTCTTCTTGTGATCGTTCGAGGACGAACGATGGTAAATTGGTATCTATTGTAACGACTTGTTTAGTCGTTTTGAGCAGTAGATTTTATTTCTGGAAAAATTGGCTGAGGCGACGGACCCCACGACGGACCGTCATGGGCACGACGGACCGTCACAGGGTCTCGTTTCAAAACACTTAGAAATTCTGAAATTGGGTACTAAAAATCGACTCTCTGAACTTCGTGACGAACTTGCAGGATGGACCGTCACATGCGTGACGGACCGTCACAGACCCTTGGTGGAAATTTGGGTCTCTGAACTTGGCGACGACCTGCAGGACGTACCGTCGCAGGCACGATGGCCCGTCACAGGTTGCGTAATCCCAGTCTGGGTCGGATTTCTTTACACGTTTTAAGGGACGTTTTGGACTATTCCCTCTTTAATTATAAAGCTAGAGGGTTAATATAATAAGTCTAATTACTTGGGGTTAAAAGAGGTAACCTTAAGTTAATAAGTGGGTTATTATTGCCACCTTTTTTATTCTTAATTATATCTAATTAGGGTAAAAGAAAGAGGGTTGAATAAGAAAACTAGAAGAACAAAGAGAAAGAGAAAGAAGAGAATCGAACGAGAAAGAGAAACAAAGCTTGGGAAATTGCTTGCTTGATCAAAATCTTCGGTGGAGGTAGGTTATGGTTTCATGCTATTCGTAGTAGACTCTTAATAGCGAATGATATGTATTGGTAGTATTGTAAACCTGTCTATATGCTTAATTGTATGCTTGCATGAATATGATTATGTGATTGTGATAAAATAAGCATGATGAAACTATTGAATCCCAAATCTTGAAAAAAACTTTAATCTACGTTTATTAATGATGATGCCTTGTATAAAAGAAGGCTTGATGAATTAAAGTAATGGGATTTGATGATGCCTTGGTATAGAGAAGGCTTGATAATTGATAGAATGAGATTAGTGGATCAGAGTGTCACGTTCCGACACATAGCATTAGTGGATCGGAGTGTCACGTTCCGACACATAGTATTAGTGGGACGGGGTGTCACGAATCGACACGTAGAATTAGTGGATCGGAGTGTCACGTACCGACACATATTATTAGGGGATCGGGTGTCACGAACCGACACGTAGAATTAGGGGATCGGAGTGTCACGTACCGACACATATTATTAGGGGATCGGGTGTCACGACCGACACGTAGAATTAGGGGATCGGAGTGTCACGTACCGACACATAGTAGTAGGGGATCGGAGTGTCACGTACCACACATAGTAGTAGGGGATCGGAGTGTCACGTACCGACACAAGAGGAAGAAAGATAATGAATCTTGAAAGATGATAATATACTCAACTAATAAACTTAATTCCCAAATGAGTATGGTATTGAGGCTTGAGCCCTCATGGATGAACTTGATGGTACCTATTGATGATTATAGTACTTGTTGTTGCTACATGTTGAGTTTTATAGTTGATTTATATGATATTACTTGATATATACTGTTCTCTATTTTGAGTTGGCCGATGATATCTACTCAGTACCCGTGGTTGTACTGACCCCTACTTTTATGTTTTTCTCTTGTTATTTGTGGAGTACAGCAAACGTTCCGTCGTCTTCAACTCAACAGTGATTCTAGGCAGTCTTCGTCTACCGGATCTTCAGGGTGAGCTAATGCTTCTAGCTTGGACTGGGTCTTCTTCTTCAAGTCTTGATGCCTTGAACTTCCGGCATGGACTAGCTTTATTATTTTTGCTTTTTCTTAGATACTCTTAGTTTAGTAATTGAAGGTAGATGTTTCTTGTGGTGATGACTTCCAGATTTTGGGGAATATAGATGTTGAATTTTAATAGTTATTGAATTGGTTTTTATTAATGAGTTTAAGTCTTCCGCATTATTTTCTGTTGATATACATTGAAATGTTAAGGGTTAGATTGGTTGGTTCGCTCACATAGGAGGGTAAATGTGGGTGCCAGTCGCGGCTCAGTTTTGGGTCGTGACAACTATAAATACAAAACAAACAGTCACACCCCTTTTCGCGCGAGCGATAGGGTTTTTTCAATTTAAGTGACGTTATTGATTAAGGGATGATTTTAATTTTTTCAGAATCGCCACTTGAAATTGAGTTATGGTATTCCAAGTCACCTTTTTGTTTTAATCCCTAACCAAAAAGAAACGACTCTATATTAGGTAAGGAATTTTGTTGACCGAGTGGAAGGTATTAGTCATCCCTCGAGTCCCTGGTTCTAGCATAGTCGCTTTTATTGACTTATACTAATTTTAAATATTTTTGGATATATTATTTTCAGACCATGAATTGTTAGCATTTTTATTGATGAACATTTATTTGGTCTCGACCTAGATAAGTAACTATATTATTGATCTTCACGATTAGAGACATAAATATTTTCTTTCCACCACACTTATATATTAAGCTTATTTTCTATATATCTTTACTTTAAATAAATAAAATTTAATTGAATTACTTGATAAGATGCATCACTGCATCCTTGAGTTTATTTTTAATGTCTCAAAAAAATATGTAACCACATACTGAATCAAAAATTATATGTGCCTACATATTTGTGTAAAATTAAAAAAAATACTTATTCGTTCTAAAGAAAAAAAATGAAAATACTCAAATTCTAGGATAAAATTTTGGATAATATTCATATCTTTTTATTTTGTATTTCAATATTTTGTTTACTCTCTTATAATTAATATCAACATTAAGTATATAAGTTCTACTCAAACAAACAATAACACATTGTAAAAAATAAATCTCTTTTTTTGTTAGTTAGAATAAAACAATAATAATTTTTTATTTATTTATATTTAGTCTAATCATATGTACTTCATCATTATTATTTAAATCAAGACAAGAATAATGTTACGATCCATTTATTTTTAAAAGATCACAAATAAAAATAAATTAAAAAAATCATCAATCAATGCAACCCACATTCATCAAAAAGGGATATAATAACTAACTAATTAATCATTTCAATTAGATAAGTAAATAAAATGAAATATAAGAAAACTTGTCATAAAATTACATCAAATTCCATGAATTGATTAAAAAAGACAAAAAAAAAAGTTGAATACCACAAAAACTGGATGGAACCTCGACTAGAACATTCACAATTTTTTATATGAATGTGTGTTGTGTTTTTCCTTCTTTTCCTTTCTGTTTCTTTTGTTGTGTGTTGGTGTGTTTTTGTTTTTTCTTTATTGCTGAAAAATTGTTGATTTAGAAGTGATTTTAATCCTCTCTTTCTTTTTTTTCCATGTGTTTTTGCTAAAAAAAAAATCTTCTTTTTGTTCATGGTGTTATATATAGTGTGTAAGGGGGGGTGTGAGGGAAGGAAAATAGGGGGTAGCGGGTTGAGGGTGGGGGAAGTGAAGAAACGGGGGAGAGAATGGGTGTGGGGAAGAGGGAGGTTTTTTAATAATTAATATAATAATTATGATAATAAAAGATTAGCTAATTATTTAAAAAAAATTGAATAGATTATTAGAATTAAGAAATACTAGCCTAGGATTGATCGGAAGGTAAAAAAAAAAACATATATATTTTTGGATTTCTTTTCTTTTTTTTTAAACAAATAAAAATAAAATTTACCTTAAAAGTGATTTTATTTTTGTTGTTTTCAAGTCTTTTTAAAATAAACTTAATAAAAATAAGATAAAAGTTAAAATATTAATAAAAATATTTAAACTCTATAAAGGGTATAAAACTTAAATACAGTCAAAGTTTACGTGTCTACAGTTTGCCTCTTTTTGACTGGAAACACGAAGAGTTTCCAGACAAAGAAATAGACAAAGTGACAAGTTTTGATCGAACTCTTTTTTGAAAGACCAAAATTTGTGCGATCGAGTACTTATATTGGACATCTACATATCCCGGAGGATAAGGGAATCAGGTCACATGTAGTTCAACGAGATGAAGTGATGAGTTGGAAGTTAAGTGAGATCCATCGAGGCTCCAGATCGCGGTTCTTATCCTTACATAAAAAATTGAAAGCTAATAGTCAAAAGAAAAATAAATGTACCAGCTCCTATCTATGCAGCTTTTCTTGAGTCTTCACTTGAATCTTGACTTTAAGATATCACCTTGATTTTTGGGTAAATATCTTAACCTTGAATTGGATTGAAGGTTGAACTAGTCACTTAGACTGAGCTTTTGACATTCTTCAAAATGACAATTTGAAAATGTTATTGAATGACTGCATATTTTCTTGATAGGAAGCTGACTAGTAAAAGATGTGAGGAAGCCAGACTGCTACATGCATTGAAAAAATTGATTCTGACAATCATGGGATTGATCATTCTAAAAAAGAGTTGAAACAATATTCTTGAATTTCAAATCTATGTTTCGCTTGAAGAAACCTGAAAACCATCACCAACAAAAAAATAAACAAAGTTTTTGCCCCAGTTTTCACTGGGAAATTTTTGTGAGTTATTAGCAAATGTAAATATAAAACATAAACTCATACTAGGAAGTGTTTATCCTAAGAGAAAGTAATCAAATCTCATTATCAGGAGGGTCCTGCGAATCCCATTATGAGGAAGGCCCTGCTAGTCCCATTATCCAGGAGAGTCCTACTAATCCCATTATCTAGGATTGTCCTGCTAGTCCCATTATCTAGGTGGGTCCTGCTAATCTCATTATGAGGAGGGTCCTGCTGGTTCCATTATCTAGGAGGGTCCTGTTAATCCTATATGAAGAGGGTATGAAGAGGGTCCTTCTAGTCCCATTATCTAGGAGGGTCCTGCTAATCCCATTATCCAGGTGTGACTTGCTAATCCCATTATCCAGGAGGATTCTGCTAATCCCATTATGAGGAGGGTCCTTCTAGCACTACAAGAAAAACGACCTCTAAGGAATGGAAATATCGTTCTAAAAAGTTCAAATTTGGTCCCAAATAGTCTATTGGGACGTGAAAAGGCTGGTCGCCGCCCGTCCTAGAATGTTTCTTCGCTAAAGGTCAATTGGGACGAGTTCCATTAGCTGGTCGCTGAATGAGTTTAGAGACGGAAATAAAGCTGGTTGCAAAATACTTTTGGAAACTGTATATCTCGTCATAAATAGAGTATTTTCTTCTTTTAAAACTGGTCATTTTCTGGTCGTTAAATCCTTTTAGGAACTAGCTACGACCTTGCCCTTGATTACTATTTATGGACGAGCAACCACATCATCTTAGATTGTTTTCGTGAATAGTAATACATCGTCCTAAATGATATTTTAGGGACAAATTGTTTTCTAGTCCTAGATGAAAATTTTAGACATGAAACTCTCTCGTCTTAGATGAACTTTTAGAGACGAGCAAAACTTTTAGTCTCTAACTGACCATCTGTACTTCTGGAATTTCATTTCACAAAAATAATATAAGCTTTATCGATAAATAGAAGATTTCTACGGTATTTTCCATACAAAAGGCTGATGAAAATATAAAAGTAAGTAAACATCCCATGGTGTAAGTTTCAATATTTGTTTAACAAAAAAAAAGGTTAGCAAATTAACAATATCCCGAGCAAATTATTAATGGTCTTGTGCATCTTCTAATCTTGCATCTTCTAAACTTGCAGCTTCAATCTTCACAAAAGTACACCGAAATTCACCAAGGGTTATCCAAAAGTATTAACAAGCTGCAATAACATAACAAAACTTGAGTAAGAAAACTTTGATAGTGTATCCCAAGACTAAAATGTCTACAGATTGCATTCATAATAAATACATTAAATCCCAAAGAACTGTAGGCCACATGAAATCCAAGAAAACCGTAGACTATGTTCACTATGTATAGTTCTACTATAATTTAAAACGGTCTCACACAGTTGTAGAAAACTATAAAAACAGAGGAAAAAGATGTGTGTATGTTATTATATTTGTATAAATGGAAACAACACAGATAAAGAAGGTTGTAATCTTTTAAACAATTTTATTACCAGAGAAGACACCATTGCAGCCTCCTAAACAGAGTTTCTGATTCGCTAAGGCTGTAATCTTTTAAACAATTCTATTGCCAGCGAAGACGCCACTGCAGCCACCTAAACAGTGTTTCTGATTCGCTTCTTCAAAATTTCAGCAAATACAGGCTCAACCCTTAGTCATTCTAAAATGGAAAACAGTCACACTATTGTTCTCATGCAGACACCTCAAACCGAAAAACTCACACTATCATGGATTACGAGTAAACAGGTAAAGCAATGGATATAATCTATGTGTTGTATGAGAGGAAACTCAAGGAATTAAACCCAAGCCATTAGAGAAATCACTTATGACATCTCACATCATTACGATTTCATAGATGGCCTTGTTGATATAAGTGCATTAGTCTATGATCATTTAATATAGGCTTACCTCAACTTTGACCGACAATAGATAAAACAGAAAACACTGCAACACCTGAAAAACTCTATGTAGAATTTCCTGATAGCTTTTACGCAGAGAAGAGTTGTGGATTGGAAGATTGCCATTAGGAGTAAAACTCTATGTATAATACGTTTGTTTTTCTTGAAATCCAAATCCTATATGTAGAGCTACAAGTGTGAAACCAACCGTTGTCGGAAGTGAATCGATATTGGCGTTGAAATTCGAATCATGGACGTATAGATATGAGATTTAGTTCATAAATTGAGCACCTTAAACTTGCTAATTATTTTTTTCTCTCAGCTACTTTTAGTGGATATACAAGTTCATATTTCCATGTTTTATCAACCAAATCAACATCATTACTAGAATCTACTAAACGGAACTGGTCATCATTTTGCTGAAACATCAATTTTTCCACTTCACAAAAAGCAACACAAATTTCCATTATGGACCCAAAAAAAACAAACAAAAAAACTAATATGTATGGTATTCATAAATCATAACACAAATATATTAAAAATTCACCAGCTAAGAGAAAATAATCACCAAACGAAGTACCTCACAGGTGAATAATACATAAATAATAATAGAAATGCTGATGGAAAGCATGTCAATTATAAATTTAGCATCTTCCATATTCAAAAAGGACGATGGATATGCTTTTTGTTCATTCGTCGCTTCATTAGTTTTCTAAGAGTTCAGCCAAACACTAACTACTTAAACAACTATCTACCAATAGAGTTCTGTATATTGTTACTTACTTGATCAGCAAAAGAAGTCAGCGGTCATTGAACTAACTCAGGTGATGTCATATGCGGATTATGCGATTGTTGAGCAGCAAAGAGTTCTTGCATTCTTCTTATTTTTCTCATCTCATATTCTAAGGTAGATAAGCTATCACTCAAGGATTTGTTTTACTCATTTAACGATTTATTTTCTTTTTGAGTTGAAGCTAGATCAGATAGTAATTCAGTATTTGAAGAAGTGTCACCCCTCATGTCCTTTCCTTTACTTAATCACCAAAGCCAAATACAAGGTTACGAGTTTGAGGTACGCAAAAAGACATGGTGGTGTTTTTATTTCCAGTTCCTCGTCCCTTACAAATAGAACCCGCAGAAAACGTATCACTACTATTTGAATACAATTTCACTATGAATATTTGACAATATATTGTATTGAATGTAAATTAATTCTACAAAAAATATGGCCTCAGCCCATGAGACTTGACATTACAAGGAATATGGATAGCATTACAAAAAAGAGCACAAGTCATGAAAAAACATACTTGTTTCAACATAATGGATGTATTGGTTAGCTTGCTTGGTAGATGGATAAAATGAACTATTGACTTGCATATACTCTTTCTCAAGATACATATTGGACTTCTCATTTATTGCTTCTATGACTAGAAGACTTTGGGATGTTGGTAAGTTGTTGTCGTTCCTACTCAATAGCACCTGAAAAAAAGTAACACTCATTGATAAATTGATAGAAGATATGTATATACATGCAGTTAAAAACTCCATATATATTCAAAAGCTTACTTGTTTAAACTTCTTGGATGTGTTGCTTAACAAGATGACTAGATTGAAACAATAAACTCTTAGTACATGCAGTTAAGAACTTCATATATATTCAAAACCCTTGTCCTCGTCCTCTTTCGATTGCCCCAGGTGTACAAATAAGTATCTAATAGTACACTTCGTAATTGATCCATCCTCATTTTCAGTTATCATATCGAACCTACAAAAACAGCAAAAAGTAGAAAAATTATGAGGATACCTTTTATCCAGTAAACTGAAAAATAGAATATAATTAGTATTTCAAACAGTTACCAATGAACTTTAGGATAGAATCAAAGTAATCAATAATAGAACTTTTAAACAGTAAGTTATTATCAAGAATTAAACGGAGAAATCAATCTCGTGATTCCTATTAGAGATTAACTAGATTAGTTGATAGTTAGTTAATAGTTAGTTGATAGTTAGTTGGTAGTTAGTTAGGATGTATTGAGAAGATTCTAGAAGATGGATTTCTTGTAAATAAGTATCTTAGTACATGTATATATATATGTAGAGAGTAATACATAGTAGTTGAACTGATCAATAATAAAATTGTGATTTCTTCTTCCTCCATAATTCAATTGTGCAATTAGATTCAGTTTCTATCATGGTATCAGAGCTTAGGGATTGAGATCTGTTAATTTTTGTTCAATTCTGTAGCTTACAGTTGATGATCAATGGCGAAAAGGATAGATCATGATCATCCTCTGTTTCTGGGATCTTCCGATGTACCAGGGGCAGTGCAATTGGGATACAGCTTACTGGAATGGAGAATTATACGTTATGGAGTCGGGCGATGCAATTGAATTTGCTCACGAAGAACAAGTTAGGATTCATAGATGGCAGCATACAAAGAGATGGTTTCACGACTGAAATTGAGAAGAAGCAGTGGGACAGATGTAATGCAATGGTCCTGTCATGGATTATGAGCAATGTTAGCAAGGATTTGGTCAGTGGAATTCTTTTTCGATCAAATGCAGCTCAAGTATGGTTAGATCTGCAGGAACGATTTGATAAAGTCAATATGTCCAGAAGTTTTCATCTTCACAAAGCCATAGTTACACATACTCAAGGTACTTCCCCTGTTTTAGTTATTATTCAAAGCTGAAAGACCTTTGGGATGAATTCGATTCAATAGTTCCTCCTCCATCTAGCGAATGTGTTAAATCGAAGGATTATTCTGATAGTATGGATAGGCAGAAGTTATTACAATTTCTTATGGGTTTGAATGAAAGCTATGCACAAGCTAGAAGCCAGATACTTATGCTACATCCACCACCCAGTGTCAATCAATGTTATGCCATGATTGTACAAGATGAGAGTCAACGTGAACTCAGTGGTGAATATTCTGGTGGAGGCATCACTGATCCTACTGCATTATTGCCAAATAAGTCAGGTAGTTATCAATTTGGAGGATCAGGTTCTAGAGGAAAAGGAGGTAGAAGTTATGGATCTAATCGTCAACAAAGAGGAGGTGGTCCTTATTCTGATCATTGTGAAATGAGAGGACATACCAGAGAAGATTGTAACAAATTAAAGCACTGCACTCATTGTAATATGCAGGGTCATACAAAAGATATATGTTTTCAATTAATTGGATATCCTTCAGATTGGAAAGGAAAGAAACGAGTTAACATCGTACAAGCTTCACCAGCAGAAGGGATTTCACAAATGCAAGGACAACAGAGATCTGAAGTTGAATCTCACTTTGGACCAAGCACAAGTGGAGGAGTTGGACCTGTTTCTTACTTCACGCCAAATCAATATAATCAGATATTACAAATGCTGAAGAAACACAACATGAATGAGGTTAATGCACGTATGGCAGGTACATTTGCAGGTACTTCTTTTTGTAATACTGCAGCTAATTGTTCTTCAGATTGGATAGTGGATAGTGGAGCATCTAATCACATGGTTAGAGATCTTACCTTATTGAAACCTGGATCTTCAATAAAAAATCCAGGAAGGGTTCAGTTAGCTAATGGTGACACAACACTCATTACCAATTCAGGCAGTTCTCAACTTAAAGGAGGTGATGTTATAGAAGATGTTTTATATGCACCTGATTTTAAGTTCAATCTCTTATCAGTGTCAAAAGTGACTAAGGAATTGAATTGTTGTATTGTATTTTATCCTGATTTCTTCTTCATTCAGGATCTCTTCACTGGGAAAGTGAAGGAGATTGGTGAAGAGAAAGATGGATTGTACATGTTGAAGAATCAAGATCGATTTTCGCATAGATCAAAGTCATTTGTTGCAGCAAGAGGATGTGAGGATGAAGTATTGTGGCATCAAAGACTAGGCCATGTGCCTTTTAATGTGCTTAGAAAAATCAGTATGCTTAAGCTCAATAAGAGTTCTGTCATGAGTCATTGTGATGTATGTCCACTAGCAAGACAAATTCGACTTCCCTTTCATGCTAGTAGCAATAGAAGTACTAGATGTTTTGATCTAATTCACATGGATGTATGGGGGCCTTATAAAGTTGCTACACATAATAACATGAGATTTTTCCTTACGTTAGTTGATGATCATTCCAGATGGACTTGGGTATTCTTGCTTCATCTTAAGTCAGATGTTTCTACTATACTTAGACAATTTATTTTGATGGTTAAAACTCAGTTTGATATACAAATTAAGGCTGTGAGATCAGATAATGGAGGGGAGTTCTTCAATTCTCAATGTGCTGATTTTTTCACTAATCATGGAATCATACATCAGAGTTCTTGTCCACACACACCTCAACAGAATGGTGTGGTGGAAAGAAAACATAGACACATCTTGGAAACGGCTAGAGCAATCAGATTTCAAGGACACATACCTATTAGATTCTGGGGAGAGTGCATATTAACAGCTGTGCACATTATCAATAGAATGCCTTTATCTGTTTTGCATAATGTATCTCCTTTTGAGGTAATATTTGGAAAACAACCTGATATAGCATACATGAGAATCATGGGGTGTCTATGTTATGCTACAAATACACAAAAGATAGATAAGTTTGGTGCAAGAGCAACTAAATCTGTCTTGATGGGATATGGAACTACGCAGAAAGGCTACAAATTGTATGATCTTGAACATCATATTTTCTTCATCAGTCGAGATGTGATTTTCACTGAAAGTATTTTTCCTTTTCAATCTGATTCTACAGATGTTTTGCAGTCTCATTCTACAGAAGTTTTGCATGATACTAACTTGGAGTTTATGGAAGATAGCCAAGCAGAAATTTCTATGAGAAATGCCAATGCTGTTGAAGATTACACAGCTCCTTTATCTGCAGTAGAGACTGCTTCTACCTATAATGTGCCAAGAGAGGAAGGAAATCACATTGATAATCATGTTTTAATGACACAGAGGAGGTCCAACAGATCAAGCAAGGCTCCATTATGGCAGCAAGATTTTGTTCTAACAAAATCAGGGAAATCTAAACACCAGTCAAATTGCTTGTACTCTATCTCAGATAACATTGATTATAGTGGTCTTTCAAGGTCATATCGATGTTATATTTCTAACTCTTCAATGGAGAAAGAACCAAGTACTTATCATCAGGCTATGAAAGATGAAAGGTGGGTTCAAGCTATGAAGGAGGAGATTAAGGCACTTGAAGACAATAAGACATGGGAACTTGTTGAATTACCTATTGAAAAAAAGGCCATTGGTTGTAAATGGGTGTATAAGATCAAGTACAAAGCTGATGGACAGGTTGAAAGGTTCAAAGCTAGGTTGGTGGCTAAGGGTTATAATCAAAAGGAAGGATTAGATTACCATGAAACTTTCTCACCTGTTGTTAAAATGGTGACAGTGAGAACAGTGTTATCTATAGCAGCAGCAAAAGGGTGGAATGTTCAACAAATGGATGTTTATAACGCTTTTCTACAAGGAGATTTAATGGAAGAAGTATATATGCAATTACCTCAAGGATTTCAAGCTGATGAGAAAAGAAAAGGTCAAGGTCTGGTATGCAAACTGATTAAGTCTCTTTATGGGATTAAGCAAGCCTCAAGACAGTGGAATGTTAAGCTAACAAATGCCTTGATTGAAGCAGGCTTCCAACAAAGTCATCTTGATTATTCTCTCATGACTAAGAAAGTTGGAAATGACATTGTAGTTGTTCTTATATACGTGGATGATTTGCTTGTGACAGGAAGCAGTTGCCAACTGATAGAGGAAACAAAGCAGGTTCTAAAGGATCATTTTAGAATAAAAGATCTTGGAGATCTTAGATTTTTTCTAGGCATTGAATTTGCTAGAAATTCAGAAGGAATATTAATGCACCAAAGGAAATATGCATTAGAATTGATTTCAGATTTGGGGTTAGGGAGTTCTAAACCTATGTCTACACCTGAAGAGTTAAATCTGAAACTTACTACACCTGAGTTTGATGATTTAGTTGGTGATACATCTGATTCACTCTTATTAGATCCTGGTGAATATCAAAGATTAGTTGGGAGGCTACTATATCTTACTCTCACCAGGCCAGATATATCTTATGCAGTTCAAAGTCTCAGCCAATTCATGCAGGCTCCTAAAGTTTCTCATATGAATGCTGCTCTCAGAGTAGTGAAATATGTTAAGCAATCACCAGGATTTGGGATATTATTGACAGCACAATCCAACTCCCTAGAGTCTCTTCAGGCATATTGTGATGCTGATTGGGGATCATGTGTTAGTTCTAGAAGATCGATTACTGGTTACATTATCAAGTATGGAGATTCTCTAATATCTTGGAAATCCAAGAAGCAGTCTACTATTCCCAGAAGCTCTGCTGAAGCAGAGTACAGGAGTCTGGCATCCACTGTTGCTGAGATTACTTGGATCATTGGTTTGTTCAAGACATTGGATGTACCATTGGTGTTACCTGTTTCACTGCATTTTGATAGCAAAGCAGCTATTCAGATTGCTGCTAATCCAGTGTTCCATGAGAGAACCAAACATATTGATATTGATTGTCATTTTATTAGAGAAAAGGTGTCAAAAGGTCTTGTTGTCTTACAATACTTATGCTCATCTGAACAGCCAGCTGATGTCCTAACTAAAGGACTAAGCAAACATCAACATTATCATCTTATATCCAAGCTAGGAATGAAGAACATCTTCATATCTTCTAGCTTGAAGGGGGCTATTAGAGATTAACTAGATTAGTTGATAGTTAGTTAATAGTTAGTTGATAGTTAGTTGGTAGTTAGTTAGGATGTATTGAGAAGATTCTAGAAGATGGATTTCTTGTAAATAAGTATCTTAGTACATGTATATATATATGTAGAGAGTAATACATAGTAGTTGAACTGATCAATAATAAAATTGTGATTGCTTCTTCCTCCATAATTCAATTGTGCAATTAGATTCAGTTTCCATCAATTCCTTCCTCCAAAACATTAATCATGCAATGTAGTAACAAAAAATTTCATGTCTATCGATTTAGAAAAAATACTTAACCTCATCGATCTGTTGTTTTCGTTTCTTTTGTGAAGGACAAAAAAGGCCGATCTAGGAATTCAAACAAAGGCAAGGAAAAGTGGAAGTCAATTGATTTAGATTTTTCTATTCATCGTCTTGTGACTTGATCCTTCTCTAAGAATCCTAATAAATACACCATAAAAGTAAATTTGTTTTACAAATAATTGTCAGCAGCTAGTGTGAGCGAACAAAAGTAACTTTAAAAAGAACAGTTATAACTCGAACAAAAGTAACTTAAAATGAAGAGTTCTAACTGTAACAAGTTGTTGTGTCTGTTTCTGGGCAGACCTATGCTTTCTCTATTTTGAGAAAACAAAGATTTTTAGTTGAGAGCTAATCTTAGATTTAGAGAAGAAAAAAACAACTCGCAAAGAGGATAAATAACTGAGATACATGAACTAGAAGGAAATAAGAGAACCACTTAGAATAACTCAGCTCTCTTTTGTTTTACATATTTTATTAGTTTTAGAACCAAACAAAATTATCAATTTTTCACTTTTCCAATAATAACATACAACAATCAGATTTCTCACTTGCTCTGCTAGGCATAAAAGCTTAAAAACAATTCACCTATCATTCATAACAGATTTCACAACTTGACCACAACTCTCTCAAAATTGATCATGTTGGTTTAGATCGTCTGGTTGTTAATGCTTCTTTTCAAGCTTAGTTCACTGTTTTCTTAACCTTTAGGAACACTTAGTTCTGGAAGGATAAATCCCCTTTATTTTTGGGATCATAACACACTATAAGCTCAATCTTTTTTACAAATAATGATCAACAGCTAGTGTCATAGAACAAAATTAACTTAAACAAGAAGACTTATAACTTAAACAAATCAAACAACAAATTGGCTTAA